>LN483845.1:0-29546 GCA_900002565.1 Culicoides sonorensis
GAATGCGAACTTTCTGGCATTTGCTAGATTGCCCGTATGTCCGCCGTCACTCCGTATATCCGTTTGTTTGGTCCATCAAATACTCCGGAAGAGTTCATGTGAGACAGGTTGAGATTTTTTTTTTAGATAGAGGAAGAGTAAAATTTAACCCATTACCTTTGAGATTGAGCCCAGTTATCAGGTTACACAGCCTGAAAATGGACAAAAGCCCAAAAATCCAAATATTCCCAAAATGGTCGATTTTTCGAAAATTTCAGATTATCATAATTTTGTTCAAAAAGGCGCAATTTTAAAAATATTCCAAATAGCTGATTTTTCAAAAATGTCAAAATGGCAGATTTTGAGTCGAAAATGATAGCTGTGCATTTGTACTCTTTGGAGGACTTTACAAAAAATTTCAATATGGCGTATTTCTCAAAATTTTCTGACAAAAATATTTACATTTGTTTATATTCAATAAAACGAGTCCCATCGAAATGCACTTTTGTAAACCGCCTAGTGATTAGAATTTATCATTTTGTTTTGTTTCTTTGCAATATCATTAAAAAATAATATTATAAATTCAAATAGAATCATCCTTGATTTACTTTAAAATAAAAATCATTTTTATTATTAGATAATCAATATTAAATGAAACGTTTTACAAATTTATTACTTGCCAGACCCTAATTGTTTGAAAAATATAATGAAAAATTTATCAATAATAACGAAATGGTTACTAGTGGAATTGAGATTTGTTTTTTTTCTTAATTCTTTTTGAAACATTTCAATTGGCATTTAAAAAATATTTGAATTGTGAGATTAAAGCCCATTTACAATTTTTTCTCATTGAATATTTTTATTTAAATGAATAACATCAAATTCATTTTTTATTTATTAAATGCAATTCATATAAACAATTTTTTGAAGCATGTATTTAAAAGAAACATGTTAAAACAACTAAAAATTCTGTTGCACTAGAAAAATAAATATATGAAATTTTATAAATTATGAAATAATGCCAAAAAATTATTGACGGAAATTATCTGTCTGTGTATTTTATTTCAAAAAAAATAAATAAAATTCATTAGTCAAGTTGTTGCCTTTCTTTCTTCTTGGAAACAATGTTTAATTGTTAAAAATATCTTTAACAGTTTTTTTAAAAGGGCGCTTCTGGTTATTTGAACCCTTAATACCTTTATTCTAGATAATCCGAGCAATGAAAACAATGATTTTTCGTTTCCTCCGATCCTTTTTTTTTCAAATTGTATTTTTACTTTGTATTACGATTCTAACCTGACATGTGCCAAAAAATAAATTTTGTTTGATTGTTTATTTCAATGAACATGACATTCAATTTCGGCTGTATAAAATCACCATTTTTTTATAAATGTATTCCTTTTATCTTACAATTTGTTTTATTTAAAAAAAAATGTTATATTCATATTTTTTTCATCATCAGTGGAAAATTTTGTTTGTATAAATTGAATGCGAAAAATTGTGACCTCAAGTTATTCTCATTTGAAACTTGTCTAATTATGAAAATATTACTCATTAAAATGAGTATTTTTCTTATGAGATAAATTGTTATGTAATAGAATGAATTCACATCATTATAAAATTGATATAATTTCATTAAAATTCATACTTATTACACTTTCCTTTTTATAAAAAAACGTGTTATATAATCATTTGCATTGTATGTAAAAGTATGTTTATTGTGCAATAACATTAACAAAAAGTATAATGAAATCAGTGATGCTCTCATACTTTCTTTACATTTCTGAATTACAATTTTTTTCCACACCGGTAACATTATTACAAAAAAGAAATATGTGTGTTTAAAATAAATTGTAAACATTAAATTCATACAATTCGATTGTTTTCCTTCCTATTTTAAATGAAAGTGAAAATATAATTGGTAGAGTTTTGAATCACACTTCTATTTCTTAAAATTTCTACGTTTTCCACCAAAATAATGAATATGGGGCTATTTTTTTTGCTGAATATCATTTTGGACACGACTTTTTTTTATATTTTTTTAATTTTTGAATTTTTTAAACCATTTTAAAAAATTTTAATGAAATAGATCCAAGATCAATTTTTAAGGTACTCTGGTTCAAATAAATCACTTACTTTGTTCTGAAAAGTTGTTGCTCGTAATATAAGCTACAACGTTTTATTAGACTTTTTTTTGGGGTTTCATACAAAAATATTGAGAAATCATCCAAAAGCTGTTCAAGTTTAGTTGAGCATTTTTAAAATGGCAAATAAATGAAAAATCGTTGTTTTGAATGAAAACTTCAATTTTTTGTATGAAAGCATCAAAAACAGTGTATAAAAAAGTTGCTTTTTTTTCAAAATATGAAACTTTTCAGAAGGAACTATGTGTCTATTCCTCTTGGAAAAAAAATTTCCCATACAAATCGACGATTTTTCATGAATTTGCCATTTTTAAAATGCTTAGCTTAATTTGAACAGTTTTTGACTTTTTTTTCCATATTTTTGTATGAAAACCCAAAAAGTAGTCAAAGCAAACATTTTAGCTTATATTATGGGCGACAATTTTGCAGAACAAAGTGGGTGATTTATTTCAAGCAGACTACCATAAAAATTGATTTTTGCGATTTATTTCATTAAAAAAATTCAAAATAGTTAAAAAAATTCAAAAATTTTCAATTTTTTTGGTATTTTAAATTTAGAATCCACAAGATCCAAATAAGATGCAAAAAAATTAACCCCTTATATATTTAAAATCTACTTATGAAAATTTTAACTAAAATTGCCATGATTTTTTTAGTATGATTGTTTTAATTTACTTGATGCAAGACATCTAATTTTAAGTTAATTTCAACACGTGTTGAAATAATTTAAAAGCATTTTTTTAAATTAAATTTATCTCACTTAAAACGAAATAATAAACAAAATAACATTATTTCTGCTCAGTTAACTATGACAAATAGAATAACATTTTTTGTACTTTGTAATATTTCATCATTGTTTTATCGTCTTTTCCACTACAAATTAATAAATTAGTTGCATTTTAATTGTTTTTTCTATTTCTCAAATAGGGAAAGCAAAATCATTTTCCATACAATGTGTGCAATGTGTATTTATCTTTATAAATTATGACATTTGCATTAAATTTTTAAAAATAAAAAAGATTCTCATTTTTTAATACATGAAAAATAATTCTTTCTTTGTGAATGAATTTCCATAAAAATCTTGACTTTGGTATATTTTTTTCTACTACCACAAAATGAATTCAGTTTCAGTTTTGTGTTAAATATTCAATATGAATAAATAAATTACATTTTTTTGATCAATCAAACTTAATTCAAGAAAAAATAATTTTAATTCACATATAATAAAAATGTTTTTCGCACTTATGAAAATGTTTTGACGAAATCAACAAAAATTTCACAAATACTTTTTTTTTTCACTTAAAGAGATATTCATTATGATGATGACTTTTTTCAATGCCAACAAATAAATTAATTTTGTACTTACAATAAAATTTTATAAACCTTAAAAATGACTTTTGTATGTATAAATAAAATTCACAAAGTAATTTTTTTTCTTTTTATTTAATATTCTAATTCAATTCAATGAAATGCCGTAAAAATTCATTCAAATATTTTCTTATTGAAAATGACAAATTATATTAGTCTTTGTTTATGAAGAATTAATAAATTGTGAGTCAAGGTTATTTCACCTTCAATTAAAATAATTTATAATAAAAACAAATCATTTACGAGTAATGAATGGAATGAGACTTTCATATTATTCGAAATTAGACAATGAAATTGATGTGAACGTAAAATCAGTGAGGAAGGAGGGACATCAGTGGGACAATGAAGAATATTTAATCAAATTAAAATCAGAAGCGGAGAATCTTAAATTCAAATTAAATTATTTTTACTGGTTTTTAACATTATTTGTACCTGTCTCACTGATGTCCTACTTTTCCCTTTGGTTTTGGGTTGAGAGTAGTGAGTTAAAAAGAAACCCATATAACAGATCTAAAATACGTTGGCTTTTAATAAAATGATTCTGTATTTAACCCTTTCTTTCCCAGTGTCACACCGCAGATTCACATATATAGATTCTTTGAAGGATTTCAATGATATTTTTAGTACTAGTTTTTAAAAAAATCTTACAGGGTCATAGATACTTGGTCAGGAAAACCATTTTTTTATTGCAATTTTTATAGTGAAATTTCTGTACGTAATTCTATAGCAGTTAAACGTATTTTTGCTAGGTATTTCTGAACATTTTTTACCCTAACAACCAAATTTTTTTGATTGATCATTCATTTTCGGGTCAAAATCTACTGGAAAATATTTAATTTAATCAAAAATTCCAGCTGGAGCTATTCCTGGGAGAGAGAGGGTTAAGACTAAAACTATACATTTTGTATTTTCATAAAAAATACTGAACGCAAACTTTATGTGTGCCCACAATGCTCGCATATTTTGAATCAGTTTGTTCTAAGGGTGTACTTTAAGTTTCAATTTAATGGTATCGTTTTGCTAAAAGCTTGTACCATTATAATTCAAACAAAGTTATACAGATTTTAAAGTGATATTGGTTTTTGTTCTTAAAATCTTCATGGAAAATAAAATAATAAGATTTCGTGTACTTGAAATATTTGACATAAATAACAGTCAATTGATTGAGGTAAATAAGAATGATAAAAGTCTACTTAACAAAATGTCAGAAAATTTTTCACGGTTCATTAAAACAATTTCATTTTACATGGTTATCATAAAAAGCCTTGAATTAGTTCATATTAGCAATTTATTTTAGTGAAAAAAAAACTGATGATGTTTTTATATAATTGAAACAAAATTTTAAATGAAATACACATCATTTATAGAAACAGAAACATTCTGCTTGTTTATTTTTCTTTTTTTTTTGAATTTCACATTCTATATCGTAGTATAACGCATTAAAAGATACAGATGATTAAAAAAAGAATCAGAGAGATGTATGGGTTTCTATTAATAGCTTTAGTTTAAAAATATATTCATAAAATTTTGATTATACATCCAAAAATCTGTACAAATAACATTTGAACAATTTTACTCTTAGCTTCAAACTTGTGAAGTTTAATTTTCATTCATTGCTCTTAAAAGCTTATCAAAACGTTTAAATGGAAATAAATTCTGATGAAGCATTGTTTTAAAGGAAAGACTTGAATGAATGCAATAAAGTTAGTTTTATTTTAAAATGTCTAAAAACTGTTCATTCAAAACTACATTAAAGCAATATTTTTAATGGAAAAACGTAAAGTTGGGTTCAGTTTTCAATTCTAACGACTTTAAAATTTGTTTAGTCTGATTGCCTTGTGATTTCTGAATAATCAAAGGTTCAATGATGATGATGATGATTAGAGAAAGGTATATCCACCTCAGCCACTACTACATTGGGTTTTTTGTGGGCTGTCTTTCGACTTACTCCAAATTATATTCTTCTTTAACGATACTTATTTCCGTCAAGAAATCATATATCAAATGAAGTTTCATTCCAAAGAGGGTCGTTGAATTTATTTCGCCATTAAAACATCCAAAAAACCTCCTTCTCCTGTTCTCAAGTCCACTACAGAAGCAGAGAATGTGGTGAGCACTTTCTTCTACTTGACATTTTCTACATAAATCTATTTTACTTAGATCCATTATCCATTACCCATCAGAACTCTTACTTAGGCTGTGGTCATTCCTAGAAGCTCTTTAGTACGAGTGGCTGACCATTTGGATATAAGATTAAGTCCGTGTTCAGTTACACGTTTGCTTTGCAGATCCTAGTACCAAGTTGATTCTTCTATAAGCCACTCAAATATTGCAGATTTTGCTGTTTTTAATGAAATTCCTAAGCATGGTCCTACCTTTGCATAAATTGAAGCTGAACCTTCACTTAATCGTCTGTCCGCAATTTTATATCCCTCTCTGATACTGTGCCCAGGAACTTAAATGATTTCAAATGGTTTAATAGACCATCTCCTTAGAAATTAAAAAATGTGCCCAATAAGCAGTTATCATTTGAATTAGTATAAAAACAAGAACTTTTTGCTCTCTTTTGTGCTATAGAGCACTTTTTTGCACCCGTAAATCGATAAAACAGAAAAAAAATACAAATTTTTTACGTGAATGAAGTGACCTGTTTATGAGACTTAATTATATTTTAGCTTTGTTAAAATACACATTTGTTTCATAAAACGATACATTTTTATTGATTATTGGATTTATAAAAAATATTCAACTAAAATAAAGCCATATTTTTTATCATTCATTGGTGCAAGCAGAATAAAAATAGACAGAGAGGAAAATCCGCACTCAAGCATAGCATATGAAAAAAAATAAGTTTTTATTATTATTGTTGATTTCTCATTTCTAAGAAATAATCATCTTTCAACTAAACTTGAATGACTGTCTATATTAAAATCTCCTGAAAGAAATCAATAATGAAGATCACGTTGAATGTAAGTTTGGGGAAGGCCTGCGAGCTCCAAGAAGTTAAATAGAATTTTTGACGCATTCTTGAAACAAACATTTGCTTGTCCTTATAAAGACGGTCGGTATTCAAATAAAGCTGAAATGAAATTTTTTTATGATTTTTCAAATTGCCTTGGTCTAATTAGAATGCACTTTTGAAATCGCAGAGTTTCTCTTTTCATTTCATTTCTATTCAATTATTTTATTTTACTTGATATCGATGTACAAAGTCCTTATAGAAGCAATAAAAATGAATCAAGTTAAAATAAAATAACATTTTAATTTTAACTACAATCAAAATTAGATACATAATCGGTTTTAATTCAATTGTCGCTATATTTTCAATTAAATTAATCTGATAAGTGCAACATAAAACTATTGATTCCTTATTTTGTGAAAACATAATAGCAACAAATAAATATATGGTTTCTGAATAAAACAATTTACATGAAAACAAGATTCAATACAGCAAACATTTATTTTTAGAATGACCCATAGGATGCTTTTACCAAAGTTACAAATCGATTTTGCTTTCATGATAATACATGAAAATGTAGACTAAATGATAAGAAAGGATAATCACCAAAAATTATTCACCCGTTAAACTAAGAGAATTGGAAAAACGTTACTAAAAATAATGCGTTACGAATATTTAAGATTTAATTTCTAAGGGAATTCTTTTAATTATTCTAAATATATTTAAAAAAAAAACATTTGAAATGAAATGAAAATTTTTAATGGGTCTTTGCTGGGAAAAAAAATGTTTTTTGAATAATGGACATAAAATAAAAAAAAAACTCATTGTATCCTTTTCATTAATAAAAACGTAAATATCACATATCTATAAGAGTTCTTTTAAGTATAAATAACAAAAAATATTATTTATTATTAAAACAAACAAAACAAAAAAAAAAAAACAAAGAGCGACTAAAAACATTGAGTATAAAAATGTGTATCATTTCAATTTTTGTTGTATAATTTCCAAAATTATAGATGTTCTAACTACTCAGTATAAATTTAAAAATGCGTTGAATTGTAAAGACGAAAAATAATTCAAAAAAAAAAAAATTAAGAGTAGAATGTGTGTTTTTGGTGCAGTGTCGTGTATTACCTTGGCAGTTAATTTCGGAACTTTGTTCAGAGCGCGCGCGGCTCTTTTAATCTCGAAATATTTAAAACGAAATAATTAATAGCAAAATGATTGTAGTTATTTCCTTTGTGAAAAAATTGAGAAAATAAATTTATCAAGAAAAAAGGAAAAAAATGTGCTAGTAAAATAAATAAAATAAAATGATGATAATTGTTCAAGGATAACACAAGATTGGACACTATTTAATAACAATTTTCTGATAGAATTTAGGAAAATTAGTTTCCTTTCGATGGAAAGGAAAATTAGCGCTTATTCAAAAAATCAGAAGAATAATTTGGAATTCCATAACCAAGGAATTCATTAAAATAATAACTCATGCACGACAACTAGCATGATAGGATTTTAAATACACTGTGGATTGAAAACGCCTCACAATACAAATTGACTTGGTTCGTAGACAGAGATCTTTGATTCACGCTTACAAGGCCATTGATGAATCCAATTTTTAACGCTTATCTTATTAATTTGGGTAAAAATTTAATTATTATGGGCATTTTTTTAGTCTATGAATATAATGAGAGTTGTTTAACGGGGCGTTTTCAACTCACAGTGTAAGGAGTGGAATTTTTTTGTAGTTGAACTCACCTTCAAACGAACAATTCATGCAAATCCTTATTTTACTTTTTTAAAATTCTATCAGAAAGCTGTTCTTAAAAGTCAATCATTAAAATAAAAATAAATACCGGAAAAACATTTCATATTTTTATATATTTTATTTGAAATCTCATAACATTGAACAATTTTTAATAATTTAGAAAAAAAAAATGAAATGAAGAAGATTTATTTTGTACTTAAGTATTTAAAAATAAATACAAAATGCTAGTTAATTCCATAGAATACACTTAACTCACATGATTCATTACAATAATAGAACACAAATACAGCAAAAAAGCCGCCCACAACTTAAACTTGCTTGAGTATTTTTCACTAATAATTGAATCGTAAAAAATTCACAGTATCCAAAAAATACTTTCGATGAAATTCCTTTCATTTCAATTCACTTCAGTCGTTATATTTATCGAACAGAAAAAAAACTCTTTGATTGATATTATGGAAATAAATGGATTTGCCCAGAAAATAACTTCCTATATATTAAATGATGCCAAAAATGGCAAACAAATATTTTGTTTTTCTTTTAATTTAAAGAATCTTAGTAAAATTTGGCATACATTAAAAGTAAAATAGTGCAAGGAAAATTATTTAGTTTAATTTAGTTTTAAATTAAAAAAGTGAATCTAAATTCCTTTAGAATTTTATTATTTCATTAATATACTTAACTGTAAAATAAAAGATTTTGACTTAATCAAATATTTTTAAGTCATTTCACATAATTTTCATTTTCTTAGATAAATGAAACAATTAAATGAATAATATCGAAAGTGAAAAAGACAAATAAATTTAAGTATTATTTATGTTGTGATATTAAAAGTAGGATTTTCAGACAATTATATTAGAATATTGAGTATGGAGGTGTTTAGAGAATCGACATGGAGTCGAACAGTCATTACCAAGGTTAGCAAAAATTTAATTGTAATTGTGTTAAAAATGGTTTATTTTCATGTTTCTGCCATTAAATGCGCATTTATTTTATTGTTCGTTAAAGGTGAAGAAGAAGAAAATTGAAAAAAAATACGTTGCAGACAAACTATCAATATTAAAAAGATTATGTCAAGTTTAAATTTCTTTGCAATTTAAACGAATATCTTTGACGCCACCTTTACAGTTACTGAACTTGATTAAATTTAATTATCGAACACACATTTTATATAAAGCTATTAATAGTGAGTTGCATGAACTATTTCGTGCATGTTGCAATTTTTTCTTAATTGCATCAAATCTTACTCAATTAAATTTAAATGCTATCAATTTAGTTCGGCTAGAATGAGACAAATTTTATTGACATCGTGCATACTAAGAAAATCATATGGTAAAGCACAAAAATGCAATCTTTGTGATGATAGTACAATTGAAAGAATTGAAAAAAAAGCAAAACACTGCAATCTATTTTCGTAAATAAGGTTAAAGACATCTCAAAAATAAAACAGAAAATCTGAATAAACAATTTTTACTTTTTATTTATTTATTCATAATGAATTTTTTTAGCTTGAGCTTTTGAGGTTACTTTACAAAGAATTTTTATTGGGAAAAATATTTTATGGATCAGAATATTTCTTCTTTTAAAATTTTGAAGATAGAAATTTTATTGAATAAAAACAAAAAAAAATAGAGAACCGGACAAACATTATCACTCTTCATAAAAATGTTTGCCAAACTAAAAGTACAGTGAAACCCTCTCTACTTTGCAGTACATGAGGGGAGGGGAAGTGTCTTCAAAGTACAGAACAATTTATGAAATAAAAAATAGTTAAATTCTGTCCTTTTGAAGGATTATATTAAAATTACAGGGACATTTCTAGACTTTGCAGTGTTTGCAAATTACAGAACTGTTTGCTTCCTGCAAAGTACAACGTTTTATAAAGTACAGGGGTCAGGGGCGGATTGAAAATTTCATACGTCCTTAGCATTCTGTATAATTTTCTTTGAAATTTACGCTGAATTAACCTTTAACGAGACGATCGACTGCGGCCTTTCTAACATTTGTCAGATTGCCCGTATGGCCAATCAGCCATTGGTTCAGGGGTTATGCAAAGTAGACTGGTAATACTGTATTTAAAATACAGACACAAATAAAATAATTTTGAGAGATTTTACATTAGTTAAACAGCCAGAGACAAGTGTTGATGTTAATAATTTACAAACAGAAAAAAAAATAACGGCAAAAAACGATGTTCTCCAAGTTTGGTGCGAATCAACAGAAATCTTTTCTCTCTGTTAAATGTGCTTTGATAATTTGCCAACATTTTTTTTTCAATAAGCATACACATAAGTTATTTTGAAAAACAAACGGCAAGGGTATATAGGACTGTCTGTGACGTTCTCATATAAATATATGCAATTTGTATTAGCAGCAAGATACATGAAAATTTTTAATATGTTTATGTAAAATATTAGATATTGTTTGAGAAATTTTAATTTGATTTTCATTAATATTTTGTACATGTGTATGTGTGTGGGGGTGATGTGTGTAGACACACATCATCTGAAGAAAACAGATGAAGTAAAATATTTTTTTTTATTTTCTTTTTTGATGCTTCTTGAATTAAATAAAGAATGATTTTCTTCTTTCTCTTTTGCTCTTTTCAAAATTCGATGTAAAACTCAACAGAAACATTTTCCATTCATTTAAATGTTTATTATGTTTATGATGATTATGTGTTTTATAATTATTGTGAGACAAATTCTTCGAATGGAAAATAACTGTAATGTAAAGTAAGATCTTTAATATTATAATGAATAAGAAACTCAAGCAACAGGACCATTAACAAAAGCGCATTTTGATGGAATTCATTTCATTAAAAGTCGCTTATATCATACACAGGGTAATTTTTATTCTCTTAATGGGCTTTACACCACTTTTTTGCACCCCTAAATCGCGCCTTTTTACACTTTTATGTTCTTTTTGTCACCTGATTGATATTTTTAGCTCTTCACTTTACCCTTTTTTGCTCTTTATCTATCTTTTTAGCACTTTTTTGTCTTTTTAGCTCTCTTTATTGCTCCTAATCCCAATCTTTTGTACCCTTCATTGTTCTTCTTTTCACTTTATTTCTCTTTTATGCTCTTTTTTAACATATTAGTGATATAAAAAGTATAATTATAACGTTAAACTCAAACTGATACCAGACAAGACATCATCAGCAACGTCAAGAAAACGTGTCCATTATCTCGGATCAACATTGTTCAATAGTTTACCAATACACATACGTCACATTAACAACACGAAAAAATCCCAACGAGAAGTCAAAACACACTTCTTGATGCCTGATAACTTAAGCAGTTTCATAGCATTATCACTGTCTCAGTGTCTCACCACTCAACTTGCAAATACTCAATGACAATTAAGAATAACAAATGCTATAAAAACGCATACAGAAATATCTTCTCAAACTGCCACTCACCAGACTTCTAAAAATTCCAAAGAACACTCACTGCCTGGGAGACTTGCACTAGCTAGGACTAGGCGTCTAGCCCGAATCGAGGGAGCTTCGTCACAGTGGGCTCGGATTGATCCAAAGGAAGTAGATTCGAAAGGAAATAGCTTCGTGCAAAACCTTGTTGAATTCCTAGCACTCTTCCTTGATTCTTCCTCTGAGCATGATGCATGTCTTTTGCATGTTTTGGTCAACTCTCAAAAATATTGACAAATCAATTTCATAAAACATTAGAGCTATCATAAAAAAAAAAATAAAAATTCATCTATTTAAATTATGATTTATCCCTTATAGAACCTTGGTCACTGAGATGATCACATTAAACTAAATTGTAATTTATAATAACTTTAATAAACTATAATAATAACTCCTTTTAAAATAAAAAAAGGTAATAAAGAGCAATGAAGTGTAACATTAAGTGCAGGAAAGATGAAACAGGAGGATGAAAGGGACCCAAAAGCGTAAAAAGCGTCCAAAAGACTTTGCAGGAGCAAAAGTGCATTAAAGAAATTTAAAAAAAATTAAAAGATTAAAAAAGCGTTTCAAAAGTTATAAAGAGCACCAGAAAGATTAAAAATCACATTATATGTATGAAAAAATTCAAATTAATCATCCTAAAAAACTCAACCTCAACTGATCAATATTTGATTCAAAACTATGACCTGATGTCTTTCATTTTTCAAATGATCGGTTTTTCCAAAAAAAAATAACCCAATAATTGGATGTTATACTGTTAACAGCTAACCAACATGTACAATAGTACTTTAAACTTTTGATAGGGTATTCATAGAGAGTCGCATAATTTCTTCATTTTCACTTTTATAGAGAGTTTTGCGCAAAACATATTTGTAATGAAACAGTTGTAAAAATACAATGAACATGAATGACATTTAATTTGCTTTTAATTTGCATTCATAACCTTGGCTCTTAAAACTAAGTCCGTAAAAGATCTTGGCATAATATCTCACTATTAAATTTAATTGCCAAAACAGATTTCGTTTTTATTTATTATTTATAACTACCAAATATGGTTTCATATTTTAAAAAAATACTGCGCTTGTCTCATTTCGACTTATAAAGTAGCAAAACCACTTCATGACTCATTTTGAAGTTTATAAGTTTCGTACACATTCATAGATACACAAAGATTATTATTAAAAAAAAAAATCAATTCATTTAACATTCGATTCAAAACAAACTAAAATTTAGTTTTAGATCAATCGCTGTCAAATATAAACAGAACACATAATTTTTTGTGTAATTTAAATCAAAGGTAATACGAAACTCTGAGTATGTGCAATTAAATGGAGATACAAAGTGAAGAGAAATAGATTCAATTGTAAAAATATCAAAACATTTAATGCAGTGAAACCAAAAAAATTACATGTTTGATCAGTGTCTTTAATTTTTAAGTACATATCACCATATGCCCAACCCAAATCCTTAATTTTAATGGTGGTGTCATAAATATCATACAAAAATATCTAATAATTGTATGCGAAACATAAGAATTTAAGTTCATACAAGTTAAAATAAAAATTATCATCTTGTAATATTATTTGTTTAAAGTGGATTTAAAAAGATCTCGAGAGTGAATCACGCTGTATTGAGAGTAAAGTGAAGTTCTTCAATGATCAAATACTTTTATTTACATTATAATTATTATCAATCAGCATAATATTTTATTATCTTATCAAGAGTTGTAAAATTTTATTTTCATGCAAGTTAGTGTTCAATGTTAAAAGAAAATACAGCTCGTGTTTTATAATAATTAGAGCTATATCGAACTCTTCATAAAAACAAATACAATATAATTAGCTAGGATGACGTCATTTCTTCTGGTCTCATATGATATTTTTTTAAATTTATACAGATAAAAATGATTCTTAATTCTGATGATATTTGTTTACAGTAAAGAAGTCACGAAGTTACGAGGAAACTAATATGGAATACTAATGTTCCAAAATATTGAATATCAAACAAGTAACTGTGACCAAAATGTTTGTTGAGTTGATTAACTTAATTGAATGTAATTAGTCTTTTCAAACGATCGTGATACAGAAACAAAAAGTGGTTTTAAATGCTTTAAATGCTAACAATATTTCAAATCCAATCAAAACAAACAGACTATTCTAAAAGTATAAATTTACCATAGGGTCGTGGAAACGTCTATCGTTCATAACCCCCTATCGCATTCTAAATTAAAGGATTGAAAGAAATGAGCTTTAGTTAAATGTGCAGAAAATTTATAATTATTATTCCACATAACAAAATAAACGATAGGTGTTCTTAAGGTAACGATAACCGGTAACTCGACCCTATGTCATGAGCAATGTTGAGCCAAACAGCGATACATGAAATATACAATTAATTTTTTTTAATCCAGGGACTTTTTAGTTCCTGTAACTTTATAAAATAAATTTTTATCCCTTAATTTTTTTATTTGACTCGTGCTTTAATTTTACAAGAAAGTGTCTTCTGAGTATGTTTCATACATAAAATATAAGTGAACTGACATTATCGAATGTTAAATCTCTTAAAACAAACTAAGCTTTCAACTGAGGACAGGAGGAAACTCAAATAAAAACTAACCGGAAAATTTTGACATTGCACTTTGATTTAGTTAATCATTAAAAAAAAAAATCATAACATTGTTGAATTTAGCGTTAAAATTAAATTGATTTTCCTTAATTTCTTTTTCATGTTTGAAATTAAAAATAAAAAAATAAATTTCCTTATCAGAAAGTTTTATCAAAAATATCGATATTGTAAGGTAAAACACAGATTTCATTTTTTATAAATAAAACAAAGATTTTCAATGTGTCTGTAGATCTGCTTCGTTATTTATGATATTAAAAGTGAAAGGCAAATCATCACTTTCCGCAATAATAATTGCCATTATAAAATAATAATAATTATACATAAAAAAGCGGCTCAACTCTTATGCTACATTTAATTTTTTTTTAAATTTTCTATTCAATATGCTTCTTAAATGTATAACATAAATAAAAACTGGTTTCATTATTATTATTATTTTTTTGCAAAACATTCGTCGTCTGTGTAACATTCTAAGAAAAAAATACTCGTTAATGCATCTGTACAGTTACATTATTAACCTATATAGACTTGTTAAGAGAAAACTCACAGTACCTGAATTTAAATTTTGACAAAAAAAAATTATTTCATGATTTTTAACTCTTCGAACCACATTTCATGTATTTTTATGCGCTTGTGACCAAATATCACATTTTTGCGTGGCGATTTAGAAAAGTACATTTCAATGGGACTCGATTTGCTGACTTATCAATTTGCTTGATATTACAATTACAAATAAAACTTGTTTTCGCTCAATAATTAATTTTAACGATTTTTGACCTTTTCAAGCTCTGGAACCCAAACCCTGAGCCCAATCTCAAAAGTTTACAGTAAACACAAATCCTTATGCAATAAAAATTGTATTGTATAATTTTTTCATGTATGCTTTAAATAAAACTTATCTATTTATATTATTTTATTTTAAAAAATGTCACCTCGTAGCTCGTGATTGTTATTTGCATAGCTTTATTTTTTTTGCAAACGCTATTCATTTATTTATTTATCAAATTTATTTCAATGTTCATATATAGAAATCAATTTAAATATTCATGTATTCATATTGGTTCTATTTTTATTACATAATAGTTAATCTATGAAGAGATATGTGAATTAAATTGATTCAGATTTAGTTAACAAACAACCCATTTATATTCGGATTCATACATTGTGCCATTATGCTTGTCAAAAGGCAACTGCTTATTGAATTAATTCTGATTTTATTCGCACATCAATTACATTTTGGATTAAATATGAATATGTTACGATTGAGTGATTTTTATACCAATCATTTGGTTAAAAGTGCGTATTAAAATGTAAATATTAAAATTTTTCAATAATATTCAAAATACTTAGTGGTTATGATTGTTGACGATCTGCAAATAAATTGCATATTTTATTTATTTTTTTATTAAGTTCAAGGCTAGAACCGACATTTTTTTTATATTTGTTCAATTTGAAACAGAATAATCTCAATAAAATTATCATTCAGTTACGAAAAAGATAAGTCAAATAATTATCATTATCATCTTTCGCATAAAAAACGTATTTAAATTAAATGATAATGACACTGATGAAAATTCAGTGACGTTACTACCTTTAAAGGTAAAGCAAACACAAAAAGCAATATAAAACTTCAAAAACATGGAAACAATTAATTTTCTTTTAATGATAAAGAAATCATTATTTCATGTTCAAAATTTAAAAAAAAAAATAAAATCAGATTGAGTTTACTAGATCTTTTTTTGTACGAAGGTGCAACGATAACTATCAGTCGAAATACTGTTCTTTCCGTATAGTGGACATATTGAGATCTAATCTTATAATTTTATGCCTTATCAAACATTTATTTTCAAATAACATTTTAATTGAATATTTTGTAATTAAATTCCTATTTTCTTCTTTTTTTATTAAGACATCATCTACAACAAAAACAACCACAATGACCACACCAGCCAAGTTATATGGAAAAGATTTATCTGAATATGAGGATGTTGATGTAGAAGCTCTTTTAGGCCAACTGTCAGCTGAAGAAATCAATATTTTAGCTAAAGAAGTTGATCCAGATGTAAGTTGCATCATATTTTTTTTTTAATTAATCTTAAATATGAAATTCATTAATTTATACTTTTATTAGGATCAATTTTTACCCCCCGATCAAAGGCACAGTTATGAATGTACCAAATCACCAACTGGGCCCCTGGATAGAAAGAAGTTGATTGATCATATCAACAAACAAGCTTTAGAAACTCCAGATGTACCAGAGTTTGAACCTTTTGTCCCTGGGGTTGTGAGAGGAAAGAAAGTGAGTTTATACACAAAAGGGCGCGAGAAATGTAAAACGAAAGTTTTTTCCTAATTAAACAATATTTTATGTAAGGGAGATTTAAATTGCATATCTTTTGTTTATTTTTGTTGTTTTTGGGACAAAACTTTTGGAATTCATTTGTCGCGACCCAAACATAGATTTGCAAACTATTTTATTAATACATCCTATTTTTATAGTGGATACCACCTCCACCAGAGGAAAAATACCTGAAAGCTGATGAACAGATTGCTATTGATATGGGTGAAGAATATGAAACAGCTCTTTCGAATGCAACACAAGAAGAAATTATTGATTTGGCTGCAATTCTCGGTTTCCATTCCATGATGAACCAAGACCAATATCATGCTTCATTGCTTAATAAAGGACAACCTGTAGGATTAGGATGGGATGGCATAACAAAAGCATCACGACAAAAGGCTTTTCCTGCAGAACCTCCAAACACCACAGATGTTGAAGATTCTATTAAACGTGTAAAATCAAATGACACACAATTAACTGACTTAAACTGGAATAATATTAAGGTAAACTATCATTAAAGTTAAAATAATCTTTTATTAAATCAAATTCACTTTTGCTTTAATTTAGAATATATCTGATGAAAAATTCGATCAATTATTCGATGCACTCAAATCAAACAATCAATTACAAACTTTACAATTGACAAACACTGGATTGCAAGACAAACATGCTACAAAATTGGCTGAAGCTCTGGAAGCTAATGAAACCCTAAAAGTATTGAATGTAGAAACCAATTTCATCAGTCCCCCAGTAGTCGTTAAATTGGTGAAATCTCTACTAAACACAATGAGTTTAGAGGAATTTAGAGCATCAAATCAGGTAAGTCTATTTCATGTTTTGCTTACTTTACCCTTTATACGTTGAAATATGATATTTAAAAGCTCCGAATTCTCCCTCGAACAAATTAATATCATGGAATATAAAATTTCAAAGCGACCACGTTAAAAAAGATGTTATTTCATAGTAATTGATAATCTTATTGAAGCCCAACATTGCAAGTTGTCTAGTACAATGAAAATGTAAAAATTGACTTAATCGGTTTCTAAAGTAATTCACAATTACTATTCTGAAGTTATCATCGACCTTGCCAGCCTCGTAAAGTTATATTTGAAGCTCTCTGAATCTTCTTATAAGCGTTCTAGAGAACATGTACTTTTTTTACCCTTAATTTATTTTCAATTTTCCGTTCAGTGAAAATTCCCAAATCATCTTTTGTCTTTGGAAAACTTTTCATGCATGCCTAAAAACTTACCAAAATCATGTAAATGTCCTTACAGCGCCATCTGGTGGTTCAAATCAAAAACCCCTTATATTGATATCGATGATTTTAATTTAGACTTGAGCCTTCATATTGAAGAAAAAAAGTTTTCTGGTTATTTTTTTCTCTAAACGATTTCTGGATGAGTCATTGAAATCCCTCATCACACTTTCTAAGTAAAATTCAAAAATAAAACAACGTATTAACAACAATCTCAAAATAAATAAAAACATATATTTAATAAACATTATTATCATTCAGCTTTTACAATTTAAAATGGTTAAATTTTATCTAGTTTAAATTTATCCTTTTTGTTTTTGGTATCTTTCAAATTTTATATATTTTTTTATTTTAATTTCAATCTATAGCTAATTAATATTAATAATTCAGAGCTCTTCACTATTTTAAGTATAATATTTCATCTTTTATGTACTTATGATAAATTCATAATGTTTTCATTTATTAATGTTGTGGTTTCATCTTCATTTTCGTAGTACAAGATCAAAGTGAGGAAATATACATGTTTTACAAATTGAGATAGGAATTCGTTTATTTTTTTATTATTAACATGATTATTCTTTAAATTTGTTTCAAAAGTTAAGGAGAAAAAGCGACATAAAAGAAGAGTGAATTTTATATTTGAGAAAATCGGATTAATTTACATGAATTTTATGAAATATCACTGCTGCTTATAATAGAGAATATTTTGGATTAAAAAAAGCAGTTATTTTTTTTAAAAAAGTTAAGTTGATTTACTTTTTAAAGCCAAATAAACCTTTAAGTTGGCGGTCTTCATCGTCAGACAAATCAAAATTTTCATCAAAATATGCTTCCATTGTTTTATACAAGTGATAACTGACTCCTGTAAGATCATGTCCCTCATCTGCATAAGTCTGTGTTACATTGTGTGTATGTAAATTGATTAATAGGAACATTAATTTCAATTACCAAAGTATGTCATGTATTTACCTGTTGTCGAAATGTAATACCAGAATTTATGAGAGACTTTGCTAGCCATAATGAATGTTGTTGATGAACAATTTGATCTGCTGTTCCTTGTATTATAAGAAAATTTTTATCTTCTAACTTTGATACTTTCATGGAAAGATCAGATTCCCTCAAGGCATGATTGAAATGGTCATTAAGTGGAATATACCGTTCCGTGAAATATGAGTCTAATAAATGATGATATGTGAATGAATATAAATTGAGATACACAAAATACATTGACTTACAATAAAACTTAAATGATATGATTGGTGCAATAGCAATAGCACATTGAAGCACTTTAGAATCATCTTCTGCCAAAGCATTTAAAGCTGTATAACCACCGTAACCCCAGCCATATACCCCAATTTTATCTTGGTCAATGAACTGGAAAGTATCCCTTAGATATCTGTATGATATGAAAATAGAAACAAAATTTTATTGAAAATTGATTCTAAAGATAGATTCTATTGAAATATTATGTCACTTACGTTATTATAGCAAGTTGGTCTTCAACTTCTATGGTCCCTAGCTTGCCTTTAACTTGGGACAGTAATAACTCGCCTTGATATCCACTTCCACGAGCATCTACTTGGGCAACAATAATAATTTTTGAACTTGCCAAATACCAGTTCCAATCCACTTTAAATTCTTCAGATACTAACTGTGATCCAGGCGATGCATCTCTAATAATAACAAAACATAATCAAATTGTAAAATAATATTTACATTTGCTTATCAAAATATTTATCTTACATCTGAACAATAAGTGGATATGCCAGGTCTTCATCTTCATTCAACATTGGTGGCAAATATAATTTAACTTGTGCCTCAAAGCCATTTTTAATAACGACACTAAACTTTTTGATATTTGGTACTGCAATTGGTTCAAGTTTATCTCTCAAATATTGCCCATCGTCAATAGTAAAAAGACGAGCACGCGTCACTGTGTTAACTACAAAAGTTGTAGGAATAGTTGGACCCAAACACTCTTGAATGAAGTAAGTAAATCGGTAGCTCAAACGAACATCATTGTATAAACAACTTGTTGCTTCATCCACTTCATTATACCATCTAACGGAAGATATTCTTGATGAATTATTATTATTATTTTTGTTATTATGTTGAGAGTCTGTTGATTCATTGCCTTCCGTTTCCATGTCACTCCCCCCATTTTCCATACTCTTACCATTATCATTTTCTTCATAGTCGTGTGCAAATTGGCCTGGTGTATGTGCATTATAAAAGCATGATAGACATGTAGGATGTGTAGCTGATACCAAAATATTATTCTCTGCAGTAACATTAAAAATTATTTTGACACGATACAAGTGACGATAGCCTGGTCTCGTCTCGGTTGTTGCCAAATAATACACTGTATCATTTTCCACATCACAATCAATTATCTGTGTCACCTCATATTTGCCGAACGTAATTGAATGTTGCTGTTTTTTGCTATTCGCATTTTGAGAATACGGTATCGGAACTATTACAACATGTCGATAATATTCTTGACTATCAACTCGTACAAGAAGACGTTTCAGCAAGTATGTTTGTTCAAGAATATTATTTTTATATCGAATATCATTTACATCAATAACAGTTTTGCCATATTTGGCAAACCGCTTATGTAAGATAATTGGCTTTTCTGATGGTAATACAAGGAAATGGTCAGATGGATTTTCAACGAATACCTTTCAAAGGAAATGGAAAGTAAAAATTTTTTTTATTATTTTAACGTTCGCCCGAAACATTCAATGTAACATGTTGAAAGAAAATCGTAGTATTTTCTTTGAAGTGAACTCATTTTATATAAAAATTCAAATTCAAACAAAAACACAAAATTTGCTCAAATGAAAAACATTGATGAAATAAAAAAATACAATGAAAACGTGATGCAAATCAGATTAAATGAGAAAAACCAATAAATTAAGATTAACATGTTAAATTCTATGATAAACTTAAAGACCATTTACAAATAAATAAAAATTTCGACAGATCCATACCTCTATACATTCAAATGTTGGTGCTTTGCATATGTATGTAACTGCTTTGGTTTGATTTCGATCCGTTAATGTAACGGATAGTTCTAATTCAGACACCCACGACAACCCACCAACATAATATTCCGTTGTATATTTAAATGGAATATATAATTTTTTTGTATATCCTATTGGATCGGTAGACACATCAACCACATACAGTGAGACAATTGGATTGGCCGTGTTTGCCTTTGGATATTTTATGGATTTCAGCGATGGATATTTTGCTGTATCATCATAATTGGCAGTAAATCTGATTACAAAAAAAAAATTTAAACATAAAATTTTCAATGCAATACTTTTTTTTTGTTAAAAACTTACCTGTATGATTTCACATCTGTTATATTGAATGATAAATACGCCAAATAAGTACCAGTTGTTGAAAATGCAAGAGTATCACAATGTAAATCTTTTTCATAAGCGTATAACCAATCTGGTACTCCATTCAGTATTGCATCTTTTAATCCTGGTTTAATTTAATGTTAATGTTACAGTTGTTGCAATGAGATGAAAAAAAAATTAAAATTGAAATTGAAACCCCCTGATTGGATTGGAACAAGATAAATGATGGAGAGATAGCAAATCTGTTTTGGTAATGTGATTAAATGTATGGGAAAGCGAATAATGATTGATAATTAATTTATTTTCTTTTATTCTATTTTTTTTCTTGGAATTAAGTCTTTGTTCCTTTTTTCATTTATCATTTAAATAAAATTCAGAGACCATTTTGTGGTATATTTTAAAGTATCAGTGATAATAAATCAATACAATTAAAAACTTACCATTTTTTGTTAAACGATTCACAACATCTCCTTGAATTGAAGGCTTATAATACACATCATTATTGTAAACAAAAGCGATGGCTTGTCGTATATCACTACTATTATTATTTGTATTGGAAGCATTTTTACTTCTATCATTATAATTATTATTGATATTGGTTTTTGGTAATGGTGCCCATAAGACTTTTTGCAATACTGGTGTTGTTTTGTCATCATTTGATGGTGTTAGAACAAAATAACTTTGAGACGCTCTCTCGTACACATAATAACTGTAAAAAGTAAAAAATAATTTAAATATTTGCATTTTTATCAAATTTCATTGAAATTATTGATTAGAAATTATCACAGATGTGTCAAGAATTTTGATAAGTATTTTCTTTTCCTTGAAAGTATTATGAAAATGAAATTCTTTTCTCACTTTATCTTTTTTTTTGAAGCGTCATCTGTCAGTTATTTATTTTATATACACATTTAGACACTTGCTTTAACAAACCCTTTCAACTTTTCACCATTTTTTGTATATTTGTATATAATATTAAATTTTATGTGAATATAAAAAAATATTAGCATCTGAAAATAGGACATCAGGTAAAAACAAAAAGAAAATTTTTATTCAAATCACGTAATTTTGGTGAATCAGGCATTAAATCTTCTACAAGGAAAGTAAAAAAATATGTTGGGTGTATTCACATTACACATTTAATTTATACTTCTGGTGCTCTGATTGTCTAGAAGTCCATATTCGTCTCTATCTTGTCTAATAAAGTAATAAATTTCATGATTGACTTGAATTATTTCATTATTCTTTTCATAAGAATATAAAAATTGAAAGTGAGATGAATCAGCTGTTTAAATTGATTGAATAATTTGAAGAAACATGATTACCTTCTCTCATTATGAAGTTTTTAAAACTTACTTTTACAAGTATTGCTTGCTATTGTGATATTTATGAGTGATATGTTCTGTCATATATGATAATACAATTCAAATTTGGCAAAAAATATTCAAAAAAAAAATAAGGAAAATGAACAATGATGATGCCAATATGATTCTGCCAAATCATGAATAGCACGTGCGTTCATAATTTGCTGCTTTTCATGATTTTTGCAAATTCTCTTTAAATAACTTATAATACCTGTAGTGATAATAAATATGTGGATAATTTGTTCATTAAATTGTGGATATAAATAGTTTCAACAAAAGTTTCAACAAAAGTTTCAACAGAAGTTTATAATTTTAAATATCGCTTGTTCCGTGCAAAAAAGACACAAAGCAAATACTTATACAGAGGCGACGTGTCTTTCATACACGGAGCGAGCGATATAATGTGATTGAATTTAATTCCACATCTGAACATTTTGAAGGATCATGTTGCAAATTTACCAATATTCTTTCCGCAAAATTATTAAAAAAAAATAACAATTTTAAGAG
This sequence comes from Culicoides sonorensis, assembly GCA_900002565.1. NCBI lineage: Eukaryota > Metazoa > Arthropoda > Insecta > Diptera > Ceratopogonidae > Culicoides > Culicoides sonorensis. The sequence goes on from LN483845.1 coordinate 23,115, forward strand.
TTTGTTATCTTTTTTTTATATTTTTTATAAATATATGATGTGTTCAAGATAAATTGACAAGATAAAAGACATTTTGAATCTTGTCTTGTTAAACATTTCTGTATATAAAAATAATAAAGATGCTAGACATTGAGTACCCAAAGATGTATAATAAAAATAATAAGTAGAAACATGAACCGACAATTACTGTGAGGGAATTGAGATCAAGTACTATTACAAGAATTTATGAGTTGTATTTTCTTTTAAACACACAGTATAATGGCATTGCATGCATGGGTACAATTTATTTTAAAAGTATTTTTTTTTTTTTTTAATATAAACATGAACAAGTTACAAGTCAAATTGCTCTAATCTGGTAAAATAAAGCAAAAAAAAAAATAAAAATATATAAAAGTTTTATTATGTCGCTAATTTGTTTATTTTTGGTTTAAATTCTTGAATTTAAGATTGGAATTAAAAATTAAAGTCAAATTAATTTGGCTCTTACAGGCAAAGGCATACTCATTATATTGCAAGTAAAGTAGTCCTTGATTTATCGATTAGAAATGGGATAAAAAAATATTATAATGCATATACGTAACCCATTAGCTGTCCCTCCTACAAAATAAAATTTAGAAAATTTTCTTCTAGGATTAGTTCTTTGTGTAAAAGTGAATCCTTTTCGTTTCAATGAAAATTTTGAGTTACATACAAAAATTATACAGGAGAGCCGGTTAAAAGTTTCGTATAATATCATAGAGATACATACAGAAATCATGTATGAATAGGAAAGAATTGGATGACTTTTCATCTTATTTCTGCTAATAATTTTCTTATTTTATCCGAAAAAATCAAAATAATTGGTTCGAAATCCTTTAAACACGTCTAATTATTTGTATTGGACATTTGAAGAAATTATTTTGAGAACTTCTAGGAGAAAACGGCTCAAATGTGACTGGTCGAAAAATCGACCACCGGCTCTTAATGGGTTAAAGATAAAAATGCATATATACGTCTACATTATTTGACACTTAAAATATTTTGTAGTGGTAGATATTAAAAATCAATAATGTGAAGTATGAAAGCTACATTTGCATTCTGAATAAATTAAATACCAAACAATTTCTTGAGACGAATGAAAAACAAAAAAAGGAAAATGATGATATTTTTCATACAATTCTATAAATTTGAATTCACCAATCCTTTTTTCACTTCATGATATCGTTGTATACGTGTCAGTTGCATGTCCGGAAATAAGAAATTTGATATCTGTGCTCGTGATCGTTATGATACGACATAACGCCAATGAATAAAATTAAATTAAAATGATAATAAATAATTAAAAAAAATATTTGTGTTTGATATTCAATTACCTTGTTTCTTCGTTATTATAATTTTTTCCTGCATTAACTTCTGAATTTGATGCTAATGGCGGTACACTTCCTCCTCTATTAAATCGTTCGTAATAGTCGTTGTTATCATTTTTATTAAATAATAGAACGAAATTTTTATCTGGAGACAAAATATAATGATCCACGTCAAGTTGTCTCTAAAATTGAAAATATAGTTGATGCACGCACATGAAAATATATAAAAATAGCAAATATATTAAATGACATATGGAAAAAGAAAATGAATTGTTTATTTATTAACATTTTATTGTGTATTTTATATTTCTATATCTAAATTGAAAGATAAAATATTTGATACATCCTATTTATTATTATCATTCTTGGTATTCTTTACTATGTCAATGATAAAATGAGTGTCATATGAAATATTTCGATAAAATTAAGTTGATTCAGTGTCGGGACGATTGATTATTTATAAAAAAAACTAAAATCAAATACGTACGGCACTGAAAATGCCACATAATAAAAATTGATTTGGTTTTTTTCTTGGTAAATGACATAAATCAAGAAAATAATTAATAATCTCTAGGTTTCATTCATGTCCTTAGGGACAGAATCTATTGAATAATGATGATACTTAATCGCTTATTACTAAAAACTAAAATTAAATTTTGTACTCACAAATGTTGCTTTATTCATGATTTCCTTGATCGAATTATCCAATAAATTAAGAACTGATAAACCACCACTTGCGTCACGAATGATAATTTCAGTGTCTAAGATGAGAGAATGAGATTTTATTTCAAAAAACCATTAATTTTCTTAAAAGTTTGAAAAAAGTCTATCATTTGTTTACTTTACTTACCACTAATCCATGTTCCATTTATTTGTTTCTTCCTGACAAATGTGTTGCCGGTTATTTCACTTAATAAAATTTTTCTTCCAAATGATTTGTTACCCTCTAAATCTGTAATAAAAATTCAAAGAGTATGATGAAACAAAATCCAGATGAACAACAATTAATATTAAAGAGCCAACATAAGACTTAAATCTACTTTTGTGGAAATTTAATCAATTAATTGATACATTGGTTCAAAGACAGAGAATCGCATGTTTTGTTGAAATAGTAGAAAACTGTAAACATAATATTATTTAATGGCTTTATTTTTTGATGATTGCGTGTATTTTTGCTTTTGGAGGCAAGTTAAATAAACATGACATTTCATGCGGTAATCCACAAGTTACTGCTAATCTTATATTTAACAAGAATTTGTGTTCACACAAAATGTCAAATACACCCACAGAGCATTATCGTGTAATTAAAAGCGTTTGCTTGGTAACCTTTTTAAAGTCAAGAAACTTTAATATAGCCATTAATAATTTACATTAAAAATAAAGATTTTGTAAATATTTCATTTAAAGAATTTGAATTTAAAGTAATGAAATGTATTTACCTGGAGAAAGCAAAAAAATTGAAAATACTATAAGGCCTAAGACACCAGCAATCACAAGTAATGCAATAAATATTCCTCGCCAATTTCGTTTTTCTACTGAGGCTATGGTTAGTTCTTGCTGAAAATATAATAAAAAGAGATAAGGAAAAATTATTACAATTTTTGAACAAAATATTCGTAATCCTTTTCTTAAATAAAAAATAAATAAAGAAAACACAGTAAACATCGTATACAATTTTCTTGATAAATATTAAGAATTCAACGAAAAAAAAAATAAATTGTAGCTTTCATTGCAACGATGATCTGTCATCTCTTGGTTATTAAATTCATATTTTGTCATAACTGTAAAATTTTTAAAGAAGATTTTCTCGGAACAATGAAATAGAAAGAAATTTATGTATTTTTTTCAGTTAAATGCTTTTTGTATTTGATCTGAATTTACTCTTTGACTTTAATTTAACTAAAGACCAAGTGAAAGTAAGACTTAACTCCTTCGGGATGTTAAGAAAAATACACAATTTAGAAGCTTAATTTTGATTGTAAATGACTTATTTTGATGTTTTATTTATATTTTATGCAAAAAATTAAAAATACGCTAAATTTTGTCAATCCAAATAAATCTTTAAACAAAAAGTTGGCTTACTGAGTCGTATTTTTATCAAATTTAACTTATTGCAACCAGAAATTTATATTTTTATCAGAAAAAAACTTCAAAAATTTTCATTTGAAGGGAAAATCGGTTGGGGTCCTATATCACCATTCATTTTGAAAGAGTTAAGAGCTTAGTTGAATAAAACGGGTTTTTTTAATTCAACATGGAAAGGTCCTTTTCTTTGAATTTCAAAACCGAACACAGCTTAATATTATATGCTTGTGAAATTGTGTTATTAACGCTATAGTTGCAAATAAAAGAACAAAATATGTATGTGTGATTATGAAGGATTGTTTCACTATTGTTTACATTCAATACGAAATAATCGTATATTTGTTGTCGTTTTATTACTTTTGTGTGTTATGAATTGGTGTTAAAAAATGGTGTACACATTCAATATAAAAGGAAAAAATACTTTTCTCGTGACAATAAATTGTATTTCATATTTGAGATGTCTTACTAGTTGGAAATCCAAACGAACGAATACCTTTTTCACCGTTATCATCTTTTACAACAAAAAATTTCTTTCTTTCATCTTTATTTTTTACGTGAAAAAAAACACAGGATAATATGTTAAAGTAGAAAATATGGTTCTTTTTTTACAAATACAATACAATACAATACTCAAATAGGATGAGCATAAAAGTTCAGTCAATAGAATAAAATCTCTTTGACTTCGTATTTTGTATTTCAACTTCCTTGATCTTATTTTTTTCTGTAAGTTTATATTACATTTTAAACAATTTTATGATCATCAAAATTTGTGTACAAGTAATATAAAAATGCTCATTTAATGGAGACGCCTTGTAAATAATCAATTTAGTACAATATTAACGTTTTTACAGTCCTTATACATAGTAACTTTTTTTTTTATTGTTTGCATCTGAAATTGAAGTCAACTCAATATAAAACGAAAAAAACTTATTGTTATTAAATGCTTTGTAAAAAAAAGTTTGACAAAAATCAGAGGATAAAGATTAAAATTATACTTTCTTATGCTTATATAGACAAAAAATCTCATTAAATCATTTTTATATCCAAAAATATTAGAAAAAAAGACTTGATTCAATTGACGTGATATAAATTAGATTATGAAAAGGCGTCCACCTCGGACCGAAGTCACGTGATATTTTTAATATTTGTCAATTTCAGTTAAAAGATTCAATCAACGAAAAGAAATCAACATTCAACAAGATTTTTACATTTTCAAACGAAATCTATAAACTGTTTTTTCTTTAAAGAAAAAAAAGAAAATATTTAAGGACATTCGGAATGTTAAAGCAACAATAAAGCTATCAAATAACACACAAATTTACAAAGTTAGAAATTTTATTCAAATATAAAAACGATCATTTACATAAAAACGCGTTTCATTTTTTTTTATATTGCCACGTGCTATTTTGTATCAACAGCTTTAAATGTATTATACAGACATCTTGATTTATCACGATATTGTTTGCCTTTCCTCTTTTCATATGTTTAATGTAAAAATAGGTTCTTATAAGTATAAAACACTATTCGCTAAAAATAGATCAGAGAACTTATGAATGATAAAAGGAATATTTTTTAAAGTGTTGTTTTACATGTTGAGAAAGCTTTATTAGTTCATAAATGAGATAGTTTTGAATGAAAAAAAAAGAAAAGGGTCGTCTTAAGAATTGTGTTATGTCCAACATTAAGATTTTAACACAAAATCAGTAAACACAAAATCGGTAATGTACAAATTTCTTTTTAATGCGGTAAAATAAAAAAATGATGAAACCTCCAATGTAGAAAAAAAGACAGTTTGATCAGGACAATAAATCAAAAAGAAATATTTTTTGTTGATAAAGAAAAACATAAATGACTGTTTACCAAGTAAAAACAGTTATTTGAAATGATAAACGTCTTTAAGAACAACAACAAAAACAAAAAAAAATTGTTTTGTTATAATTCATAGAACGAAAAGCAACAACGAAAATCAAACAAAATATTGTTAAACTTTTTTTATTGTGACACAGAAAAACAAAAAAATCGTAAATTGACCATTTTTTTCATTATTAAAAAAAAAAATCTATTGATAGCGAGGGGCAAGATTTTCAAAATATTGGAACTTCTCCATGAATTCCAAAAATCACATCATTTTCCGATGTAAAATTTGCTTCTAAATCCGATAAAAAAATAAAATTTGGGGGTTCCCATAGAAAAAACCTTGCGACTGACCGATTTCGAGTTTATTTTCAAGTTCTTTGAACTTTTTCATCAATTTGCATCATGAAAGTCCTCATCTAGATATTTTTAAGCATTAAAATCAAAAAGGTGAGAATTTTCTGATGCGATTTAAGTATTTAAACTCTTCTGTAGCTTTCTTAGCATAAAAGTTATGACCATTTTTTGAAAAACGAGAGTTTTAGCCAAAAAGTCGAGTTTTTTCATGATTTTTTTGTAGTAATGCGAGAAAAAGTTGAAAATTATACAGTTTTTTATAACTTTGCCAAATAAACTATCCATCTATTTCGTAAACTCATTGGTTTTTGACCAAAATTCAAAATCTCTTTGAAAAATCAATTAAAATTGTTTAACCGACCTCTTTGAACAAATTTCATACTATTAAACCAAAAATACTTGTAACTTTTGATCTACAAAAGAGAGAAAAGTGATTAGATACTTAAAACAGGTTAGAAAAATCTCAACTTTCCAATAAAAAAATAAAAAATTCAAAAAAAATTATAAATTGTATACTTTTTTGATGAAACATGAGGCAAAGCCCTCAATAACACGAAATTCCTTAAAATGGTCGGTCGCAAAGTTTTTTGTATGGGAACCCCCAAATTTTATTTTTTCATCGGTTTTAGGAGCGAATTTTACATCGGAAAATGATGTGATTTTTGGAATTCATTAAGATCTTCCAATATTTTGAAAATCTTGCCCCTCGCTACTATTAATTGATTTTTTTTTTTTAATGAATGAAATTCACGGCTTAATTCAAACTTTATCCTATGACAATGTGTCACAA
>LN483845.1:29646-67452 GCA_900002565.1 Culicoides sonorensis
TTACACGAAGAAACAAAATAAAAACAGCAAAAATAATAGAAAGACAGTAAAAGTCCAAGTAGTCCAAAAACATCCCTCCTCGAGACTGACAAGTAGATTGATGAGGTCGTTGATAACTTGAGACTAGTAAAAAATGAATAGTTTTTAACTGTCCCGCTTTTTGCTTTCAAATCTAGGTTTTTTATTTTACTAGTACCGGTTTCTCATCTAAAATACCTGATATGCCTAATTTTTGAGTGTAAAGTACATCAAGCTTTCTAAAAATATAAAAATTTTAAATACTTAACGGCTTAATGAAGTGAATTTTATGGAACCAAGTTCAAGTAAATTCATATTACGAACTGGAGTCCAAAATAAACTCTACACGGTTAGAAGAAAATGTGCCGCTGAAGTGCCGCATTTAGTGCCGCTAGCGGCACTAAAGTGCCGGAGCGCGGCACTGTACGGCACTCCAGCGGCACTACATTTTTATCGAATTTTTCAATTAAAACTAAGATTTTGATAATTAGAAAAGGCTTAAAGCTCATACTTTTTTCAAGAAAAATTATTATTTTTCGAAAAACCTCATGTTTCCATATTTTTTTTACATGACTCAAACTCGTGGAGGCACTCATTTACATGACTCTAATTCGTGGAAATTAATATTCGAGCGATTTCAACTCGTGGAAATGAATTTTTGAGCGATCTCAATTCGCGGAAATGAATATTTGACTTTTTTAAACTCGTGGATAATAAAATTTGAGCGTTTTCAACTCGTTAAAATTAATATTATTATCCACATTCACCGAATATTAAATCCACGAGTTAAAAAAAAAATAATATTCATTTCCACGAATTGAATATGCTCGAAGATTACTATCCACGAGTAGAAATCGCTCGAATTTTATTATCCACGAGTTTAAAAAAGTCAAATATTCATTTCCGCGAATTGAGATCGCTCAAAAATTCATTTCCACGAGTTGAAATCGCTCGAATATTAATTTCCACGAATTAGAGTCATGTAAATGAGTGCCTCCACGAGTTTGAGCAAGCGTATAAAACTCGTGGAAGCGTAGTCAAACTTCAGCACAGTATTTTTTTTCAAAAAAAAAAAAAAATTAACAAAATTTAAAAAATAATTTTTTTTTCTTTATATTTTTTGTACGCTCAAAATGATTTTTTTCGAGTTTATTAGTTTTACTTTAAACTTCTATGGTCTTTACACATTTATTTTAACAAAAATCTGAATTTAAAGACAAAAATTTTATAAAAATTTAGTGCCGCAGTAGTGCCGCAAGTAGTGCCGGAGCAGTGCCGTAGTAGTGCCGCTGAGTGCCGCTAGCGGCACGTTTTGCGGCACGTTTTCTACTAACCGTGTACTGCAGAATTTTCCTTTTACTTTATTTCTTCATAAAAAAAAAAAAATATTTTTTGTATTATATATAAATAAATAATAATGGAGTTTTTTATTACTTTTATTGTCTTGTGATGCTTAATTTAATGTTCGCTCCAAAAAAAATAAGACAAAATTGTACAAGATTAAGAGCAAACAAACACTTGTATGATGAATATATAAAATAAAAGTAATACTCTTAATTTTTACATAGACCCACCCATATTATTACTTCTTAAATGAGCTTTATTTTTATTTTTGTTGTTGTTTTTCTTGAAATGATGATAACAAATAAAAAAAGGAAAAACAAATTGAATAGCAACACTCATTTTACAAAATAAAAAAATAAAATAAAAAGTTAAACTTGGTTGTTTGAATTTTGTTTTTGTGTCACTCCTACAAAAGTTTAACAATTCAAATATTTATTAAATCAATTGATTTTAATTTCCTTAAAAATGTAAATATCAGATTTCTAGGATGGTTTTCACAGAAAATATCCAGCACTCAGGCCTACAAAAGGGTCCATTGTGCGTTAAATGTTAAAATAACTCTTCTGTGAATTCAAAAGTAAAATAATAACCATATTTTTTATTCATTCATTTAGTTTTATAAAAAAACTAGATACAAAAAAAGGAGAAAAGAATAAAAAAAAAAATAATGATCAGCATAATCATAAAAAAGAGCTCTCTTAATCGCTGAAGCATTTTATAAATTTTATTTGATATAATATTCAAGTTATAAATGCATACAATTTACTTGCAGCAACTAAGCTAATTGGTAATTTTTTAAATTTGTGTTTTTATCAATCAGTAAAATAATGAATACGCAGCTCAACTTAATACAGACAAAATATTTCGTTAAATTATGCGAAGCACGAATTTAAATGTTTTTTCCCCCAAAAAAACAAAACTGTAGCAATAATTTCAATGTAACAAAAATTTTATCACATTGAATCATTTTCATTCTATGGGTATTATCTTGATAAATATCTCATTTTATAAAATACTTTCTCATTTTTTTTTTGTTAAAATTACATTTAAAATGTCGTAATGCATCCTTAATCAGAGCATTCTAGTGTGAAATGAAAAACATTATTACATTTATGATGAATGATGGTGATGGTGAATCAACTAAAATTTTGTAAAACTCAATTCATTTTCATATTCATATTATATTATATTAATTTAAAAATAAATCATCTTGTTCATAGTTTTTCAAAGTACAAGGTGAACTATAAATATTTTCGTACAAAAAATGTCAAAATGAATGCTTTATTTATTTTCATGGGAAAATGAATGTTAAAAATGAAAAAAAACAAAAATGTTACGAAAGAAATATTTTTGAGTTTTCTTCTTTTTTAAATGAATTGACAAAATAATGTATAGATTGGATAAACAAACAATAATATTATTATTGTTTGAGTTCTTTTGTAAAAGCACACACAATAGTAAAAGGAATAAATTTGAAAGAGCAAACAAAAATATCCTTTTCGACATCAACAATTCTGAAAGAAGAATGAATGAAATTCGATTCGAATTATATCCGTGTTAGTATAATAACGTCACGTAAACAACACATAACAAACATATTAAATGAACTGGCATTGTGATTGTTCTCTCGCTTACAATAATTCAAAAATTGAATTTTGTTGTGATCTGGCCAAAAAATGTCATTTAGCTATGAATGTCAATTTAAATCAGTGGCGGATTGACTATACGAGTTATTTTGCAAATGCCAAAGGTCAGATTTAAAGAAAACAATTTTTGCATCACGTTGAAAACTTCATTACAATTGTCACTTGTTTTTAAACAATAAATTAATGTAAAGTAAAAGAAAAAAGTGTAAATCAAACATTTTAATGCTTCTTATGGTAACTTTATTATTATTTTTGCCAACAATACATGTTTTGTTTATGATTTGTATGGCTTTTCACTACTCGTTTTAAAGAAATAATTTCCCTTCACATTTTTTGGACACGCAAATCCCACAGGAATTGGTTTACTTTTACATATACCACTATCTAGTGCCGAAATTGAGTTACACTTCTTAGCCATAAGGGAATTTTCTTTTCCAGGATACACCGTTTCTGCATACAATTCATATGAACGCGCATGTGAACAAGTTATAGATAAACAGCCGGGTTGTAGTGGGACTACCCTAAGATAATTTAAATGAAAAAAATAAAAAAATGTCTTTACACTATCAAATCATTTTAAATGATTTACCCATTGGGATAAAAATCACTGTCCCCAATAGGATCCCGTTTTCCTAAAACACCACAATTTGTGTGAATTATATCAACAAACTCAGCATCACCTCGCATAAGTCCTTGCAATGTTTCACCTTCCTTAAAACAGGGATTTGCAGGATCCAGACCAGTAATTCGAGGCAACAATTTTCCAGCGTGATTTTGAAAAGATTGTCCAGCGGCTCCACTTATATGTGCTCCTAGACTGTGTCCTAAATCACAACACACAAGAAAAAAAACCATAATCAACATCATATTCTTATAAATTTTGATGTTTTTCTCTTTACTGTACTAACTTATCTCATTATTATTATTATTATTATAAGCACGTTTTTCTCACCAATTACGTGAATATTTTCATTTGGTATCAGTTCAGCGAGTAAAGCAAGTCCTTCTCCAATTGCTTCACCTAATTCTTGAGTATTAAATGCCGACCATGCATACAAAGTATCCACATATCGTGCTGTATCAATAAAAACAAAATTTGTATCACCACGTGCACTGTATGCTTCAGAGAGCAAATCAACAGCAGTATTTGTCTCATTAATGTCGGTAGTCCATCCAGTGATTAATACAACTGTCTTCTTTTTTGGATCAAATGAGGGATGACGCCATAATTCAATGGAATTTGTTAATGGAAATGTTATGTTTTCGTCTCCAGTTAACAAAACGTAATTCAGTTCAGATGCATTTGGTGTTCGGAATGGCTTCGTTGCATTTGCAGCAATTGCAATTGAACCTATGTCATAATCGACATTAAAACATACAATTTTTAAATTAATAATGAATCTCCTTACAAATTTTGTTAATAATTGAAGCCGCAACTTCAAGAGGCAAACCAGCAATAGATTGCTTAGTGAAATCTAACAATTCATCAAATGTTGGCACATAGTCAGGTGCTTTTTCAGCTAAAGCTTTTCCCGTTTCCACAGTTAAATTTGTTATTTCTTTCGTTTTATTTGTAAATTTTTCAAAAAATCCTGCTGCTTCCACTGTCTTACTTGTATAGTAGTTATTCCAAGAAACCATTAATATGAATAAAGTAATTAAAAAAGTGTGCGCATGCATTTTGATTTTTTAATTACAAAATAATATCAATAGAATCTTAATTATGATAGACTGTTTGTCGATATCACTGATTGTTATTGTTTTTTTTAACGACTACACCAAGAAAGGTGAACAACAAAACTTTTTGGATATTGTCTTCCACAATGAAGAAGAAGAATAAAAAAATCCGTGTTTTGAATAATAAACAGGATAAAAAAAAATATTAAGTCACTTAAAAGACGAACCGTATATTCTAGTGGGTTGAGTTCGGAAGTTAAACTGATATAAAATTTATAAGTAATTCTAATTTATAACATATTCAATGGCCTTGGCAATGTTAACTGAAATTGTATTATTAAGTTACTGCACTTACGTCAGCTAGTACTATACTTACATCCGATGTATATTCGCACACAATATTAACGAGTAACTTCATTACTTGAGTTGTTATAATCGAGATGCAATAAAAATATATTTTCTCTCAAGAAAAACAACTTAATTATAGAATTGATATGTACATATATAAATACTTACATCCACCTCAACTGTGTGTGTTAAATGATTCACTATAGGAAAAATAATTTAAACCTGATCGTTTCGATCGTTTTACCAATTTTATCAAAAACTTAACACTGACCAAAAATAAATCTTCAAATTTGAGTTTTATCGTTATTTCGGTGAAAAGAGCGTTTATTTGGGTTTATATCGTTGGGTTAATCCGCCATTTTGGATCAGTCGGCTATTTTGGGTTAGTAAGTTAACAATGACACAGACGGACGGACGGACAGCCACCCACAATACCGTCATTTTGAAGAAATGCGCTATAGCTCTGTAACAGCTCTCTTACTCAAGGGATTATATCTCAATTATAATTGTTAATTTTTCGTTTTATGCCTTTAAATGTTTACATTTAACATAAAAGGACGACTTTAAGTACTTGATATAATTTATAATTGTATACAAATTTATGTAATAAGAAACGATAAAGAATCCTTATAATGAATTATCTTCCGGTTCTAATTACTTTAAATTTAATAAAGTACCATGACATTATTGTACAACAAGAGAAATACAGCAAATATAAATAAAATGATAATTACCAGTTGAAAATTACAATAACAAAATAAACTAGTTTAAGTGATTTAGAGTCAATTTCAATTATTTATTTAATTCAAAATAACACGCGTTACATTTTTATTGAAATATCACTTAATAAAGAGGAAAAAAAAATAATTTAATTAATTTCTCATTTTAACAAAAAAAATTGTCCTTGGCATTGAAGCACTTTCTATGACGAAATGTAAAATAATTACAATAAAAACAAAATTTGACAAATTTTTCTGTTTAATTTTTTTGGATTTTTATTTTAAAAATATCTTACATAATACAAAATACTTGCCTCTGACAAAGTATCCTTTTTACGCACTGTGGTGCCAGTACTTTGAACACTATTCATGACTTATTCTCTTTTTCTTGTTTTCGATGTCGTTTTTATCGTTATATAATGTATTTTATTACAACACTTTCAACTTTATTATAACTTTATCTAGTATACCACAGAATCCAAAAGTGATGGTTAACTGTTTAAAAGTTATAATTTTTTTTATTATTACAACTTTATGTGATCTCTCTCTTATTTTTTCTTCTTCTTCTTTACATCTCATGAATGAAATTTTTCATATAAAATTTTTTCGGAGAGTTCCATTTCTTTTTCATTATTATGTCTAGTTGTGTGTGTGTGTGTTTGTGTGTGAAGTAAAACGATGCTAAACATGAAACTCACACATTATATTGTGACGAATAATTGTGTTTAGTATACACTTTTATAGTTATCGTTATTTTGACTGCTTATATGATAAAAAGATGTATTTTTGTACACATTATTCACCATTTAAATACTTATGTAGTTCTTTCAATGTTAACAAGTAAATGACATCTAAATACATAAATGAAAAAAGTTATTTTGCGTAAGTGTATCATGTCTTATCGTCTTATGTTTCATGGGCAATAAAAAAACAGTTCTTTAATGTTTTTTTCTTTTGTGTAAAATAAATGTATGAATGTGAACGTATGTTTATTTAAGACTTCCATTTATCATTTTGTATTTCCACGGAAATGCACTTTACAAACCTCAGATCACAGTTTTTTGATAAAAACACTTCTCTGAGTTAAAAATAATACTGTAACGTAGATAAATCTAATATACGATGTAACGGAAAAAAATACATTATTTGATCTTGAATGAAATAAACATGAAAATGAGAAATTTTAACCGCTGGGCTGTTTAGAAAAGTGCATTTCGATGGGACTCGTTTTTTGGGCTTTTGATCATTTTCAGGCTCTAGCGCCCGAAACCTGAGCCCACCCTCAAAGCTAATGAGTTAAGTTCATTCTTATAGGCTTCTCTATCCATCAAAAAAATCAGCAATTTTTTCAGATTTTCAAACGTTTTTAGGCATGAAGGCTGTGAAGCCCAATCTCAAAACTAATTAGGTACTAAGATGAAAGTTTGACAATCTCTTTTTACGTACAAAATTTTTGAAGTTTTCGTATGTGTATCTATACAAAATGAACTGTCAAGTTTTATCTGCTACTTAATGAGTTATAAATAGTTCTCACGAGCTTTCTATCCAACAAAAAAAAAACAACCTTACTCTGATGGACCATTCCGGAGTTATGGATACCCACCAGTGACAGAGTGACGGCGGACAAACCGTCTGTAAAAGTGCATTTTTTCTTACGAAATACACAAAAATTTTTACTTTAATAAAAAATAACAACGAAAAAATTATTTCATGAAAAAATATCATAATCTTATTGTCACAATGAAAATTCAAACTACATAAAAACAGTTATATATTACAATGTTTTGTAGAAAAAATTGTAGAAAAAAAATAAACATTACTTTTTCCCTTAATGGTCTATTTCACCTTGCATTTTATTTACTATATGTGGCAATTCACATAAAATAAGGGTTATATGAGATGATATTAGAACAGTAAAATAACTCTCTAGGACTGTTGTTAATAAAAAATAATAGTATTACACACCCTTAACGTCGTCATAAGAATAAAAATGTTACAAAAGGTCAATTAACTTGGTTTTTCTTTTGCCATCAAATGAACAATAATATCATCAAAGTATTATGCAGAGTTCAATTTAATTTGGCTTAACGAAAGTAATTGAATTATATTTTTTTTCACACTTTATCAATTATTTTAGATTTTTGCATTTAAAACGTTTGATACTAATGAAAGGAAATATTTATTCGACTTTATCGAATCAATTCACAAAAATTTTGTAATCCTTTTTTATTTATTATTTAAATCTAATTAAATATTTGATTTGAATAGCAATTATTACATATTTGAATAAAAAGTTATAGGAACCCGTTTTTTTTTCAAAAGAACAGATCTTAAATAAAAAATAATTGTACAAAAGGGTAATGGGACAGAAAAAATTAAATTGAAATAAATATTTGATGATAGAAAATTCCTCTTTATTGCAATTTAATGTTTCTTCAAATTCACGTTCATGTTAAACAAATAATTCTACGAATTCAATAATAATAATTTTGATCAAATAATTTTGGTTTCTATAATTTATTTTACTTTAAATTCGATCTTGCAGAAATGTTAAAAGGTATTGTGTGTGGTTTGATTTTTCTTTTCTTATAAATGCGAATGTATTAAAAGAAAAAACACTTGAAATATTTGATGTGTATATTTGAGTGTAAATATGAGTATAATCATCGCATAAAATGCTGAAAAATAGGGTGTGTTGGTAACTTGGTATTTTTTACGTACAAGAGATGATGTTTTACACCACAAAAATTTGACTTCACTATAATATTTTCACTTTTCAAGCAAAACAGCTGTATTAGAATAATGTTTAAAGTTAAACTTATTTTATTACATTTTTATTATTAAAGCATTTTTTTTAGAAAATTTGTGATCACTTTGAATTTTTCATTTTTCCGTTTTCTTTTAATTTATACCTTTTATAAATTATTTTATTTTATTTAAAAATTAAATATCAGTTTCTAATTTCTTTTTCATCACTTTAGTTTCATTTAGTATTATCGTAATATAATGAATATAATAAAAAATATTTTTTGTATACTACTATTTTTATTAAGAATAACAATTGATATAAAAGCTACAATTCTTTTTCCTATCCAATATTTTTTTTTATAATTTATAGTCGAACTTAGAAAAAAAAGTAAGAATTTTAACACTTTTTTGAATTTTCTTTGTGTTTTTATTCATAATTTAATTTTAATGTTATATTTAACAAAGAAAATATTCCATTTTATATGCTTTTAATAAAAATATTATTGTAATTATTTGTAAGTAAGATTTTATAAAGATTATTATATTGTTGGTAAGACATCTACGAGAAGAATTTAGGTTTTTACAAAGCTAAGGTAGCAATCAAAGTGACGAAACAGCATTAGATGAAAGTCAGTTACAGATGTCTATGACATTGTTATTTGAGAAAGCAAAAAGTGTTGTATGTAAAATGAGAAAATGGCTCTTTCTCTTAACGCATGCGTTTTTCATTGTAAACATTACTGTGACCACTTTCTGAAATGTTATATTTTGCTTATCATTTGTTTCTGCTCTCATTTGTATATAGAAGACAATTATTTTGACTCCATTTTCAGATGGATGAAAAAAATAAATGTAAGAATGAAAATTATATCAGACTTCGAGAGACATATAAATATAGAAAAAGTTGCCCCTTGTTATCCACACACATTTTCACAAACAAGACGATGAAACACTGACACAGAATTCATTCTTGTGTTGCGTGTTCTTTTTATGTTCAATATTCACGAATATCTCTAGTTCAAGAATATAAAAGAGAGTGAAATTTGCACAGTGTCACATTCTTTAATATGCGTACAACCAATGTACAGAAGTTATGCAATTTTCTAAAAAATGTTGAGACAGCCGATTAATTAAGCGAATGTCCTTTAAAATAGTAACTAAACAATATTTGAAATGAAACTCATTGAATGATATTTATAGAGAAATATCATTTTATTAAAAAATATAAAATAAAATTAGGCAACTTGCAATATAATGCAATTTACACACAATTACACAACTTATTAACTTACCCAATTTATGTCACACTGTAAGTTGAAAACGCCCCGCAAACCACCCGCATTATAAGCATGGAAAACAAAAAAAGTACCCATAATTGTCGTTTTTTTACAAAATAACAGGAAATGTGATAAAAATTCATTTTAACTCATTCGCGTCATCCGAACACCTACTTTGAGGTCACTTTTCTCGTTCAAATTAAAAAATTTCTTTGTCAATCTTTTTTAGAGTCTTAATGGTTTTTGATTTTAAACCAAAAACTAAAAAATTATGAGCTAAAGTTTTAAGAAAAATTGCGTTTTTTTCATTCTCGTACAAGATTTCTGTATGTATTTGTGTAGCACTTATACGTATTTTATTTTGGCTCTCCTGTAAAATTTTTATATGAAACCTAAAATTTTCATCGAAGAGAAAAGTATTCATTTTTACCTAAAGAATAGATCGTAGAAGAACTTTTTGTTCTAAACTCAATATTTCTAGGAGCGGCGTCGAATGAGTTAACGAACCCCCTTAAAGGTGCATTGGCCATACGGGCCAGAAAGGTCGCAGGCGACCGTCTTGTAAAAGTTAATTTTAGCGTAAATTTCCAGGGCCTTTAATGATTTTCAATCCCCCCTTGAAGGACCTGTAAACGTCAATCAAATTTCCATCTGCGGTCCAAATCAATTTGTATTGCGTAACGTTTTCAACTTACAGTGCAAATATTACTCTCAAGCAATTTTAATAATAATTTTTTCATTGTTCATCATCAACTTTTCTTGTTTTTTGTTTACAGAGATCAACAGTTTTGGGTAATAAGATTGAAATGGAGATAACAGAATTGGTAGAGAAAAACACAACCCTTTTGCGACTAGGATTACATTTAGAATACAACGATTGTCGTCATCGTGTTGCAACACACTTACAACGTAATATTGATAGAAGTGAGTATAAAGCAACCTGCAATTGCAATTTGGAAGAAAAAATCTTTTATTATTATTTTTTACAAAATTGGATTTTTGTAAAATTATTAAATTTTATTTAATTTTTTATTAGGATTTTTTTATTTATTATTAAAATTTAAGGATAAATATCATGATTTATCTTTAAATCGAAAAGTTTTTTTTTGGTAAAGAAATTGTCTGACAATTGTTAATCTTAATCAACAAAGATGTTCGATTTCAAAATTAAATTAAAAGTATTTTTTTGGCTATAAACAAAAAATCTATCGTTCGATCGATCCAAAATAAAGTGTTAGTGTCAGTTCATATGTATTAAAGTAACTGAAAAATGACACTCACACACATATATTTTTTTTATTATTCCTCGAATTATAGTGGAACATGAAAGTTTATTACGTCAACTACTTGAGGACGGAGATGGCACTTCTTCTATCACTTATAATAAAAATAATAATAATAATCTTAAGAATCCATCAGTTGCACGATGTACATTATCATTGCCTCCATCTACAGACGTTCGTATTGCTGCTGCTGGTGATAACATCAGTAGCAATAATGATCGTATTTGGCGAGCACGTAGCCCAGGCTTTAATGACGCCACATCACCTCACAGAACTATCATGCGTGAAATGAAAGACATTTAACTTAATAACATCAAAATAATAACAAAAAACAAACAATAATCAATAAATAATAATTCAATTCATAATTTATATTAGTTGCAAAAAAAAATGGAATGTTTTATAATACAAAATATTTTGGTTTTATGAGTTTTATATAATTTTTTTTATTAAAAACATTTTTAATATTATTTTGAAGAATTAATTAAAAAAAAACATTTAAGTTAAATCTAACAAATCATGTAAAAAGATTGCAAAGACCACATTGAATTGAACAGTAATAAAATAATAAATCAGGTAACTGCGTGAACCTCGTTTGAAAAATCCACCCTCTCCTCAAATTTTAATCCAAATCATCATAACAATGTCTCACTTCAACTTTTTTGTTATTGTTATTTAAATATAAGTACAATTTTCTTTAATTTTGCTAATTGCCTTGATTAAATCAACATTGATTTTTTTTGTCTTGTTTTCTCGTATTACACAATTTGCCAGTCAAACAAGTACAAAGAAGATAAATAATGAAAATAAGACTTTGTTTTTCATCAGTCATTATTGTTATACATTATCATTTTGAAGTAACAAATACGTGATGTTTCTTTCTTGATAAAAACGTGATTAATGTCAAAATTTTATTTGTATTATTTCGAAAACAAACAACTTAAAATTTAACAATATTTTGTTTTTTTTGTTTGAATGAGAATTGGATCCGGAGTAACTCGAATTAAATAGATATTTAAAAGAAAATAAATACTGAAAAGCAAATAGTGTCACATTTTTTGATTTGGCGCCAACAATAAGTCATTTATAACAAAAAAAGAAAATTTATCATGAAAATCGGCAATGTGGCAAACGTAAACCAGCCTCACATAACCTTTTTTTGTGTGTTTCTAACAATATTTTTATTCATAAAACTAAAAAAAAATAACACATATTCAACAAATCATAAATTAATTTTTTTTGTCATCATATCATAAAAGGATCATGTGTGTCATCCCGTCCCCTATTATCAAAGTTTGTTTAATGTGTGAAGTACAAAATATTTATAAGAGAGTTTAAATTTCTTATTTATTTATTTATTTTATATTATTTTTCAGTGTTAAATTTTTATTTATTTTTTATCTGTTTATATTTTCTTATTTATTCTCATATTCCAAAAAAAAAAATTACACAAACACACAAAGTACGTATTGAAAAACGTAAAAAAATCCAGGAGCTTCAGGCTAAGTTGTCACCACTTAATATTGATACGTTGAAAAAATTGAATGCACCTTTTATGCGAAAAGTTGGCCCAATTCCGGGTCCCGAATCACAGTTATCCGTCCTAAATGCCCTACAAGAGGCATCTCGTCGAAAAACGATGTCACGCTCATCGCCAACACCATCACCCGAGCCACACTTACTACGAGCCCCAAATGGTCGTGCCGAACAATATACGCCCTCACCTTCACCCGAACCAGTACCTTACGATACCGAAATTGATCCTGATAATATGATTATCAGAGGAAGTTCTGATGTTGAAGAACATGAATATGACGAAGAAGGGCGTATCATAATTAAAAATGATGAATAGAATCTTAAATTTCGAGAATTTCTTTTTTTTTGAATTTAATTCAAATTCAAAGAACCGCGAGCATTTTTACCATGTGACAAAATTGTCGTTTGTTGTTGTTGTTATCTATTTTTAATGAAAAAAATATTTATTTTTCCGAAAAATTTTTGTTTTTTTTTTTTTGTAAATCGACTCTTGTACATATGAAGATTAATTTGTATAGAAAATATTATGTTAGAGTAAACAAATTTTTGATATTCATTTTCAAATCATTTATCATGATGATAATGATTATGATGATCATAATGATAAAAAAACCGCTCTTCTCTTCGTAAAATCTCTTTTTATATTATTATTATTTTAAACAATAATAATTGCTAATAAAGCAAAAAGTCTATGTAAAATTCAAAAAATATTTAAACTGGGCGACCATGATAAGGCTAATCGTTATACAATTAAACCTGTGAGTGGTAATTTCATCTTTCTGCAATTATAAGGAATGAGCAATTTAAATAAAATGTAATTTTAATCTTATCGCTAATATTATATAATATTTTTTTTTCGTTTTGCTTGTGAAAAATTTAAAAATAAAGTACAAAAGTAAATTAGTATACACAAGATTACACAAAACAAGCTACTGCGTGCTTATCTTTAAAATTTAAATTAAAAAAAAAAAGTAAATTTAATAGAAATTTTTTATGCATTTATTTTTGATTTTTGAACATAAATATTTACATCCTGCTGTAATTGTGACTTGGATGTAAAATATTTTCTCTTTTGTTTAAATTTTCAAAAAAAAAACAGTAAAAATTAAATTGAGTCTGTAAATAAATTAAATTGGATTTGATATTAACATTGTTCAACAATTTTGTTATTCTACATTTTTTTGCAAACTTATTTACTTATTTTTCTCATAACATTCATTACTTTATATTACAAATTTATTCTTTGTATGGAGCTTGACATAGGTTAATTTTAAACTATTTCCTTGAACAAAAAACAACATAAAAGAGTATCTTCAAGCGAGGCGTGGCCTTTATACCTTATCGTAAATTAAGAAAAACACTTTTACTAAACGTTTATTATTTGAAGCTTTTGCATAACAGACGAATGCTTTGAAAGAATTTGCTTCCGCTAGTAACATTTATAATTTAAAGACAAACTAACTTGTATCGTTCATGCTTTGAGTATATTTTTGTTAAAGCAATTGTTGATTAATTCAAAAAAAAAGAAGAAAATAGAAAATCGCCTAGACCAAGTTACACCGCGATTTATAAAGTTCTTGAAGTAAAGCTTTTCAAAAAAAAAATCCCGCTTAAAATAAAAGTTAAACCCATTTCATGTGAGACAATTAAATACAGTCAAGTCTCCTTATAGTGAAAAAACAATTTGTATGTAAATACTCTACATAGTGACAACCAGTATTTACCCTGTTGCGCGTCAATGCCTAATTTTTAGGCACTCAAGACCTAAAAAAAAGGATTCCGATGCATAAAAAATAGATCGGCATCCATTTCAAAAAAAAATCCTACAAAGTATTGTTTGGATGTCTAATTTTTTACACATTATATCGGATGCCTTTTTTTTAGGTCTTGATTGCCTAAATTTTAGGTATTAACGCGCAACAGGTTATAGAAACTGTAGATCAATAGAAACTGACATTTCATTAAATTGAGTCATTACGTACAGCTTATTTTTCACTATAAGGAGACTTGACTGTACTTTTATTTTGTTATCTCAATATGAATTAAGGCCATTACAATTTTCCTTTTTGTTTCTCGTCGCCTCCTACTTCTTTATTTCACAAAAGTGAAGAGGGAATAATGGGAGGGAATAATAGTAATAAAATAATGAAAACCATTGAAAACCTTGAAAATATTTAACGATCTTAAATTTTTCAAATTTTAAAAACAGTTTTACTGAATATTTTGTTTATTTCAACATGCAGAAAATCCAAAACTTACTTAAATTGCTTGATTTTTTTTTTCAATAAATATTTAAAATATTTTTCACATGAAAAATTTTTTTTCATGACATTTGTTTATAAATTTTTTTTTCATCATTATTTTATTACCATTATTCATCCCTCTCCCTTGTAATGGCCTAACTTGGTATGTGACCAAAATTGTCAAATTTTTATTTTCGTAATTATAAAAGCATGTACGATATGAGGGTGTATATTTACAGACTCAACTTTGAATAAATAAATACAAATAGTGAAATTTTCACTATACTTTAGTTTTGCAAAAACTTATTAAATAGTACAAATGGGTACTTATGACATGAGTTTGGGCTTATGGATGTGAAAGAGAAAAGAATAAAAATTCCGTATTGTCTGGAATGAATGTGCGAGATTAAAATGAAAACATAAAACAAACGAATTAAGGATTTTTTACTAAAATTACCTTTCCAGGTGAGATAACCCACTATCTCTTGTCCTTAAAACACACTCCTTTAATTTGAGTTTACTTCAATGTCCCTTCTATGAAAGTTGTAATTTAAAAAACATACAACACGCAATAAAAACATTATAAATATTTGCGTGATAACAGTTGAAAAAAACATTTAACTCTAAAACATGACGAAAAAAAAAAAAGGAGACAAATTTAAGCAAACACATTATATATTTATTCTAAGTACATTGACAGACATACAAAAGAAAAAAAAATATCTTTAAACAAACACAACAATAAAAAAGAAGTCATAACTCTTATTCACAAACTATATTTTTTTTTTTGTTTTTCTTTCCTATTTTTCTTCTATGTGATGTTACCAGTAAGAAAAGATCTTACCCTACGCCTCCGGTTCAGATTTTTCAATCTACATAGGAAGACAGGAACAATGATACAATAAAAAAAGAAATACAACAAAAACCAAGTCAAACATATTAAAGTAGTATAAGAATTGTAACATTATATTATCGTAAAGTTATTCATAGTTGTGTAGATCAGAAACCTAAAAAAGAATATAAAGAGATTCAGTGTATCAGTCAAAGCAAAAAAAAAAAGAAGGAAATTAATTGAAAGAAACAAAAAAGAAAAGTTTTTTATGTCTAAATTGTAACACTACTTTATATAGAATATCAACAAGGTACCTAATTATGATAATCATTTATCTACAAATCTCTTCTATTTTTCTACAGTTTTCATATAGCATCAAGCGCCTGCAAATAACGATTCTGCCTGGCATAAAATAACAAACAAACAAAAACACTAAACTTACTTACACACAATATATAATTAACCTCTAAAATAACCAACAAAATAGCATCCTTAAGAATTTTTTTTTTGTAACGTTTGATATTAAATGTTAGGAAAATGTTAGATGTTGCTTTCGCGCAATCATAATAAGAATAATATAAAAAATACAAATTAACTGAACTTAATTTAATGAAATTTCACAGCCAGCTAGAGTCTTACATTAACCATAATAAATAATTAATTAACTTGAACACAGAAATCTTAATATTTTTGAACTAGACAAAACAAAATACTAGTAAATTCAGTATAAAAGGATTTTGGAGGATTTTATATGTTAAAGAACATTACAGCCCCATTTAAAAATATTTCCTACAATTTTGTCTCAGGTCACTTTGGACATTAACGAAAATATGATTTTACACTCAAAACCCGTAAAATGAGCTTAATTTGATTGAGCTTAATTTTGCCATTTTTAGCCTCTTAGTATGTGAAATGTCGACTTGGTCAGTTCAGCAAACTTACAGCTTGAAATATTTTCTGCAACTTTGCTTCAGGTCACTTTTACCTAAATCTTACGAAAGTATGGTTATTTTACTCCAAAACCGAAAAATAAGCTCGAAATTTTTTATTTCGCGATGTTTGGTCTCATCATAAATGAAATATCGATTTGGCAGTTCAGCAAACTTACAGCTGCACCCAGGCCATAAGTCGGTCCCATTGTGTATACCTGTTATCATCATCCGAGGGACTTAGCTTTTATCCTGTCATCGCCACCTTTATCTAGCCTTTAACTCAAATTGAGTAGCCGGAAAAAGGGACATTTAAGATTTTAAGTTTAATGGACGGAGCGATAATCGAACTGCCAACCTCAAGATTGATAGTCCAATACGCCAACCACTACATCGCACAATCCCCAAAAAAAGAAACTTAAATTAATTCAAATAGTCTTTAAATCTTTAAACAATTCAAATGTATTCGAATTTTTTTTTTCAAATCATAACTTAATTAAAATTTTCCTATTTGCTTGCCTTCTAACTTAAATAACACATGCTTAAAATATTTCTAACACTTATAATTTGGATCTTCATTAAAATTCTTCTTCATAAACTAATGTGCTTTTCATGTCACTTGATATGTTTGTTTGAAATCTACAATTAAGGATGTAAAATGTCTATTTTAGTTGGGTTTTGTCTCGATGTATACGAATTTAAGTGTGTATTATCGTCTATGACTTGTGCTGCTCATATATTATTTATTCAATATGAAACATTCAATTTTATGTCATAGGAATTAATCAAAATATTAATTGTTACAAGTTGTCTTTTGAAAAAATACAAAATAGATAAATAAATGTTTTGTTTAATAACTTAAATTGAAGGCCACTCCTCATCATACAAAATATTGTAATATATGTATATAAATTTTATTTTTTTTTTTAATAAAATTACACAATTCTCAAACTGACAAAATATTCTCGAAGCTCCAAAAACAGTCATTATGAAGAATTATGTTCAAATTAGACACAAATTTATACTTTTGAAACATTCAAGCGAACATTTAACTTTCTTTTCAAAATTTTTTGCATGAATATTTGTTGCCTTACTAATGCTTTGCAATTTTTTTATACAATATTGTACACAGTAAGTTGAAATCGCCTGGACTTCACAATTGATCACAACATTCAAAATTTTGAATAAATGTGCCAAAAAAATACGTCGTATGAGCCCTGTAAACGTGAACCCATGGATCTTGGGCGCCTTTTCAACTTACAGTGTAAAAGAAAAACAAAAAACACTTTTCACACAAATCACATTACATTAATAAAGATCTTTCAATTTTTGTATTTGAGGTTTTTAAATTAAAAATAAATAACTAGACACAATTAATGTTTTTTACTAATAGTTTTTTGTGTATTTTTTTCATTGTGTGATTGTCTCTCTTTATTATTTTAATTTATCTGATAATTATTTATTCTAATATTCTCTTTTTATTTTTATTTTATTTTTCCCTTTTCAATTACACACAAATAGATTTAAAAAATATTAGGAATAATAACTGTTGAGCTGTTCAGTTCGTCAACCTCAGAACAACCTACTTTACATTTGATTGATATAAATACGTTATTATTAATAATGAATATAATCTTTTAGTAATATTAAATAGTATTAAATTTGAATGGGACTGGATGGAGCTGAGTTTAGAAAAGACTATTTAAAAAAAAATTATTTTAAAAAAAAAATTGAGAGAGATTCAAAAATGAAAAATATGAATATTATTATTTAGTATTAAAAAAACAAACAGATTTTCACATAATCTATTCATTTTTGTTATTCAATATCATAAGAGAGAAAAAAAAAATTAAAGGGATTGCAGTTGCCTAGAAATATCTATTTTCATTTCTACGCAATCATAATAATGGACAAAACCTACCGCCGCTGATACCGCATCCAAACTGTATACTCAATTCAACTGCTATTTTATTTCTATAATTTATTTACCATAAATAATGATGAAGAAGAAGAAAAATCTATTGTTATTATTATGAACGTTCATATAAAATATTATAAGTATAATCATTATATAACATTATACATAATAAAAATAAATGATATAAATAAGAAGAAATTTTACACGTGCAGTAAAGGAAAAGAAAATATATTGAAAATGCATCGCCTAGAGTAAAGGAAATACACAACAATAAGTAAATGAAAAATCTCCTTTTTTTTTAGAAATAATTCATATAAAACGTTATTGTTACGTGCATTTTGTGTGTCTCAAGCTTTCGAACATTATTTTAACTTAAAAAAATAAAATGTTGTTTGATTATTGATCATTAATTAGTATATTAACAAAATGTGTTTACGTTTCAAGTGTTCTCAGCATGAAATAAAATAAAGTGACTATGAATGTTCGCTTATCTTAAGTGATACGGAAAATAATCCTACTATTTAATAATTAATCAAAATCTAAAGTAATCAAATAAAATTAACACTGCATCACAATTCACTTCAGCTCGATTAAAATCATTGATTGAATTACTAACCCGCACTATTTTTATATCCTTAAAACTTAACTTAAAACTTTTAACAATAGTTCAATCAAATTAACCATTTTTGAATTTTGATTGTCCTCTCGAAAACCCGAAATTAAGTATTTTTGGTCATGTAGCTCTTCATTGCAAAAAAAGTGCCGATCACAAGTTTTTTTTTTTATTTTTTATCTATTTAGGTAATTTAAGTGCACTGTCCTATGGTCCATGAAAAAAAATACGAAGCTTTTGTTCTAAAAAAAATTTCGAAAATTTTTGTATTTGCCCTAAAAACCGAAAAACAAGGGTTTCAATTTTTTTCTATTCTTCAACTTGGAAATACAAAATTGACATGGTTTTGTATGAAATAAGTATAATGTTTGTTCTTAAAAGTTGTAGATAATCGTTTGGTTAAAAAAGTTTTAATTTGCCATTTTACATGTTTTCATACAAAAAAAATTATTTTTCGTCAAAATACGTCGAAAAAATACGGTTCCATTCGAAAAAATCTAAATTTAATTTTTTAATTTTTTAACAAATAGTTTTTTTACGTAAGTTCGATTTTTTTGTATGAAAACATGTAAAATGGTAAATAAAAACTTTTTTCTCCAAACTTTTATCTACAACTTTCAAGTACAAATATTGTACTTATTTCATACAAAATCATGTCATTATTGCAGTTTTAAAAAAATTTAAATCCTTGTTTTTCGGTTTTTAGGGCAGATACAAAAATTTAGTGGAACAAAAAATTCATATTTTTTTTATGGACCATTACCTTCGATGGACTCATATTGGCAAAATAGACACTTGTGATTCGCACTCCCTTTAAAATGAAAAGCTACTCATATTGAATGTCGTTTAGTTTTGCGCCAGGAAAATAACAAATTCTAGTGTGTGAACAACAATGTTTTTCCCTTTAATAAAATTAATGTAAAGAGTGTGTAAAGTTTTTACTTTTTTTTTTTAATTCTTATATCAGCATGAGTTTTCATTCCTTTTATCTTCTATTTTAAACTAATACAAATTTTTCTTTTCTTTTCCACATGTGTTGTTTTTGCAGTACGCCAAGCTCGTTTGCTTGAACGCCAAAATAAAAAATAAATGGACAGGAACCAGCAACATAAACCAGAAAACACATATATATCACATTTCAACCTTATTCCAACCAGCAAATAAAAAAAAACAAAATTATCGCAAACAAAAGTAGCTTTTAATTGTATTTATTAGAGAAAAAAAACAAAACTAGGTTATTAAAGTTAAACAGGAAAAAAACTACATTGTGCAACATGAAAATAAAAATCCGAACAATAGTAAGTCTATTACAACAAAACATTTATTCACAAACTGCAACAAGAACACATAAAAACAGACCGAAACTTCATTTTCGAGACGTTAAACAAGGTATGTATTTTGTTTTATTATATTTAATATTAAATTATTCATATATAAAAGTATGACTTTTAATTTTCCTGCTTCTCTTGTTCCTTGTTGTCATTCTGTAAAAACATGAAACCTACCAGCATTTTCCTACTACTACTATTTTTCATCATATAAATTGTTTTAAGTTTAAAAGCAAACACAATTTATTATTTTTCAACCACTATACTATTTAAATTGCTTTGAAGTCATCATCTCTCTCTGTCTTGTAACAGAAAATTTACTTTTCTCATTTTATTTTATTATTAAATCATAATTTACTAAAGGTAACTTATGGTTTTTGTTTTTCTTAACTTATTCAACTGCTATATTGTAAGTTGAAAACGCACCACCCGCATTATATGCATAGGCTATAAAAGTGCCCATAAAACTCGAAAATTTTATCCAAATTGACAGGAAATTAATTAAAAATTGCATTCATCAAACACCCTGTGAGCGTTAATTAAAGATCTCAGTCTGTGGACCAAATCAATTTGTACTGCGGGCGTTTTGAACTTACAGTGTACTATTCTTTCGTTAACAAAGATATTTCAGAAAATGTAAAGAAAAATCAAGAAGTTTTAATAAATATGCAAATATTTGTAGTTGGTCTTTTGAAATTCTCAGCACTTTTCAATGGGTGAAAATCAATCGACTTATTCAAATATCAATATTGATTATTATAATTTTTTAAACAGCAGTCAATCTCAATAGCCTATGATAAAAATATGAGTTAAATATAATTTTTTACTACAGCTTTACAAATTTACTCACCTTCATTCTCTTTAAGCCTACAATCCATAAAGAGTTTTACATGCTTTATAACACATTCTCAAGATATTTGATGACTACATAATTTTTCATTGTACGAATAAACCACAAATACATGCATGTAAACGATTTTCAAAACCGCTGACTATTTATAAATGTTACTTTTGAATAGAGTTTAAATGAATATATTATCCTTTATTCTTATCCACTTCATTTTCTACTATCCATTTATTCAACATACATAGTTTTAACACTTTATCACACATTATGCAGGATTTTAAATGAAAATCCTAATGACAACATAAATTTATGGTTGCATTGATTGCCAAGTGATTTTTTTTTTCTTTTTCAAACTAATTACAAGCAAATATTGCATTTTCACAGATAAACTCATAAAAGATTTTCAATAAATGTCATTGTCATAGCTTGGAACTGAGTGATTATCGTATGATTTGATTTGATGTTGTACAAAATTAATGTTGGGTTGACATTCTCTTATTACTCCTTTTTTTCAATGTTGTCTCCTATAAAATTCTATTATTTTATTTTATTTTTTTTAACACATTTCCTTGTTGAATTATCATATATGGTACATATTTAAATGAAAGGAGTCAATCCTTCATCAAAAATAATTTAATTTTGATATGAATATAATTATAATATGACATGTTTAAGTCTAATTTTTCAAAATTTTATGTATAAATTTATATGAAGATTGCGAAGAATGGAAAAAGAAGGTAACGAATAGATTGGGATTATGAAATTTATAAAATCTACAAATATATTAAATTTCAAATAAAAAAAAAAAAGATTAAAATGAGACCCACAACAAGTTAACACATTTATGATGAAATGACATTTTTTTATCATTGACCTTCATCTTGTCCTCAGTTGAAAGCTTAGTTTTTAGGGGACTAAATAATCGAGAAGGTCGGTTACCTTGAAACATGTTCAGAATAGAGTGTCTTAGAGAAAAAAATTGACGGTTTATAAAGTTACAGGGACTAAAAAGTCCCTGGACAGGATGAAGGTTAATCAACCACATCAAATCTTCTCAAATTTTGCTTATTTCTACACTCTCAACCCAAAACCAGAAAGCGAACATCCTTTCCCAATGGCTTCCCTCTGGTGCCCCACTGGTTTTGGGTTGAGAGTGTACAAATGAATGATTACATGAATTGCAGCAATTCCAAAGAAAATTCTCTAAAATAATATGTTCATTAATATAAATTTTCGCATAAATTGTGTAACCTTTTCGTGAGAATCTATGTTGAACGTGATTTGTTTGTGTGATGAATGAATACGGAGAAAGATATTAATAAAGTTAGTAAACGCAAATGACAGTAAGTATGATTTGATGAAAATATGGAATAATAAAAGATCACTTATGTTGCTGTCAGCAGTTCATGATTAATGCCCTTCGTTTCTACCATTTTTTTTTCATGC
Source organism: Culicoides sonorensis (assembly GCA_900002565.1). Lineage (NCBI taxonomy): Eukaryota > Metazoa > Arthropoda > Insecta > Diptera > Ceratopogonidae > Culicoides > Culicoides sonorensis. The sequence continues at coordinate 52,399 of LN483845.1, forward strand.
GTTTCATGTATATAACAATTTGTCACTAAAATCACAGTATTAAATCATAGCAAACTTCATACCTACAGGAGAGAAAAATTAATTTATTTTTTTTTTTATTTTAGTATATTTTATTTACCATATGTATTTTATACATTTTATAGATGGTCGTGTAAGGCGTATTGGACATTTTTCGAGGAATTGCACATCTGGATTTGTATTTGATAGAAAGTACATGGCAGCTCTGGACAAAAGAGATTAGTTGCGAAGTATTTTAAAAAGTAGTTTACTTTCAACAATATTAAAAACAAAAAATTAAAAGAAAACTTTCTTAATTTAATTTGTACAATTTTACTTCATTTGTGAATGTTATGTTAAAATTTAGTTAGACCATGATCATGATCATAAAGTAAATGAAGTCAGGATTTTTATATTACAAAAAAAAAGTTTTTGAATCATTTTAATAACCTTATATATTCAAATAGGCCATTGATAAATTTTCAGGTTTTTACAATACAATTTTTTTTCAACTTAAAAATAATCACAAGTTTTCAATACAATTTAAATCATCACAATTTATTTATTAAATACAAAAATTTATAGATAATGAAATATCCAAGTAAAACTGCTTATAAAAAAATAGAAGATTATAAATAGAATCACATAGTCAGCTTAACATATAAAGAGAAAATTTACAACGAAAATAGGCGTGTGTTTAATTTTTTTCTATTGTATTTCCTTTATTTTTTCTTATTTATTATGAATGTCTATTTTAAATAGAAATTCTTTTTATCATCATTAGTTTTTATTTGTTATGTTAGTTATTAAGGATATAAAATATTATAATACAACATACAAAAAAAAAAAATTAAAATCAAAAACAAACACAGAAAAAATTTTAATTAAGATTTTAAAATGTCTTACTATAAATTTACATAAGGCAAGGTTGATTGTAAAATATGTGAGTCAATACGCAGCTAAAAATGTTTTTTGAATTTCAACTAGACTTTTTGTGCTTAATTAAGTAGTTTATTCTAAAAAATATTAGAGAAACACAAAATACATAGAATTTTCAATGTCTATTAATAATAAGCTAAAATTCGCTCTTCTTACCGTTAAATTAAAAAAAAAATTAAAAGGAGTAAACTTATATAAAAAATTTCCAGTTAAATTTTCATTGACAAATAAAGTTTAATATAAATGTATACAAGGCTTAAATTAAGAAGAGAAGAAAACCTCTACTTGTAATTTCTGTAACAAAAAAAGAAGATAAAAAACATCCTTGACAGAATATTTAATTATTAGCTATATTTTATTGGTTGACAGAGTTATAATAAATTGCTATAATACACATTATATGAAAATTAAATAAACATATTGTAACAGAAAAATTAAATTTAAAATTGAAAATGTTTTGTTTTGCAAATTTCAATGTGGCTTCAATTATTTCAGATAAGACCGTTTATTAAAATTAAAACTTAATCATTTATTGCATTCTAATCTATGAACTATGAGTATTTAACACAAAAAAACTTTTACCTAGGCATCTTTAAGGAAAATATTTTTATAAGTTTTTGCAAGAAATTCCTTATAAGCAATTTCTAATCGTTGGTCTTTTTCGTCAATAATATAAATCATTTCTGCCCATATATGAACTTTATCATCATCTTTAAAATAATAAGGTTTCCCCACAACCAATACACTTGTGTTTGATGGAATATAATCACTTACTGACTTTATATTGTTTTTGATTTGAGATGCAGCGAAGGACAGGGCACTTCCTTTATGAAAATGAGTTTTTTTTAAACAGTCACCGACACCTTCAAAGTGTTTCACTAATTCTTGGTATTCTGAAATGAAAAGTTTTTTTAAAGTTTTTTCAAATTTATTAACATCCATTACATACCTTTAATTTCATTGTTATGATGTTTGAAATGCACATTAACTGTACCAGTATTATCGTCTAATTGATAATCTGCATATTTCTGTTTGGTATCATTTCTACTACGAACAAAAAGTTTTCCTAATAGGCTTACTTTATCAAAATAGATTCCGGCAAACCAATTTACATTTAAGTCGACAGTCTGAATTTCTTCTAAGTCACAAACCATTATTGGAATTTCACGTTTACATATATTATGATGTGATTTCATTTTAGTATTTACATTTCTTTTTACTTTTGGTTTCATTGGTGGAGGCTGCGTTTCAAAGTCTTGTGAATAATTTTGAGTATTTTCACTTGAAGTCATTAATATATCATTCTTGTTGACAACTTCTACATGATTTTTTTTTAATACGACATCGACTTCAATTAACTCACTTTCACTAAGGAGTAAAGTCGAAGTGTTTTGTTCAATTGGCGATGTTTGGGATGAATGTTCGTGAATAACTGGATGACTTTTTATCTCTCTTTCTGATATTGAAATGTTCGATTCTTGACTAGAGCCAGGAACAATTGAACTATTTTCATCATTCTCAGCAACAATTTTCTGGTTAGCTGAAGATGTGATGATACAATTGTCTTCGAAATTAGGAAAATTTATCAATTGTGACCTACATGATATGTTTTGTGATGCATCATTTGATTTAGGAATCAACTTTTCATTTTGATCAGATATATTTTGGCGTTTTACAGTCATAAAATTTTTGTTCACAAAATCAACTGTATCACTTTGGTATGCACTATCATTTTGCTCTTTGCAAAACTGTTCAATTTCCATATGCGTTGAAATTTCCGATTCAATCGGTGAATTTTGAGGCGTTAAAAATTCAACATCCGTGTTACTACTTGCACAATTAATCGGAATTGATGCATAATCAGACTCACTTTGATGCTGATCTTCTGATCCATTACTTTTGATTTCTTCTCTATCCGAAACCGATTGATCTGCATTAAAAAATTAACTTTTGTAATATTTTACCATTCTATGTTAAAGAACTTACTGTCTGATTTTTCATTTAATGTTTCTATATTAATAGGATCGATTTCTTGCCCCTGTTTATCATTAACATGAGATTTGTCTGAGGCAACAGGTGATTTAAATTTTATATTTTCATCAATTGAATTTGACTGACTTTCTAAACACAGTTTTTGAGCAATTCTATTTAAATTCCTCTGTCTTTTTTTTGGTGAAATCAACTCTCCCTCTTCAATTTGACTATCAAGGATTTCACCTTCTTCAATCTCATCAGAAGATTCCGAATCCGATGGATATTTGTCTGATTGAAAAAATCTTTGCTTTTCATCACCTGTTTTTAGAAAGATAAAATTTTTTTGTGGTGAACTTAATATTTCTCCATCTTCTTCTTGGCTGTCTAAAATCTCTCCTGGTTCCAAAGATATATTTATCCATTTATATAAAGTCATTTCTTCAATTTATAAGACATTAATTTAACGAGAAAAATTCAATATTTACTGCCGCCTCAAAAAACTTCTGAAATTCTAATCACTATCCTCTTAAGATGACAGATAAACGTCATTCAATCAAAAATATAAACAAACAAGGGAACATTTTTGTAGAATAATTTTAAGAAAATTAAATCATAATGCAAGAATCACAAACTAAAAATGAGAAATCAAAACGATTTCAAAGTGACCGACATAGAATGCAAAAACGTGAGCCTCGAAAACCATTTCAAAGAGAAAATGATCTCTACATCACTAACAAAACAGATTTCAATGTGAGACTTTATATTTATTACTTTGCATGTCTCATTTTAAAATTTTTTTTTATCGACAGGCACAATTCAAAGAATGCATTAAAATTTTAAATTCAGATGTGGCTGAGGTCTATCTCCATTGCATTGGAAATGCAATTAATAGAGGAATTAACCTGGCTTTGAAACTTAATCAAGCGTATGATATTTTTCAATACGAGGCAAATACTTCCACCATAGAATTAACTGATGACTACCATCCTTTAAGGGACGATGATGATTTTGTTATTCAAAAAAGGATGAATTCATGTCTGCATATCAGAGTTTATCGAAAATTGCTTGATAATAACTCAAAGTCAATGTCAACTTAACATAAAATAAATGCTTCCTTACCCTGACTTAACTGATTTTTTTCTTCCAAAATCTACAAATCTCAAAAAAAAATAGTTCGATTTGATAATAATTTGTTTATTTTACATTTCTTTTGTCATTGTCGGCATCAAAATCGATGTCAATATAAATTAGTATTGTTTCAATGTTCTTATTTAATAATTTTATAGTAAACTTAACAAAAAAAAACTAGTTTCCTATTTTTTCAATCTCATCAACGTTGTCCGCATCCAACAAATGGATTTTTTTGCCAAAATGACTTTCTATTGCTCTACAAATCCGCATATCATTTTCTGAAGACACTAAATTGATAGCAATACCGTTTTTGCCTAAAAAGTAAAATCCATAATGTATTTTTATTTTCAAAAAAATTATCTCTAAACAATTTTACCAAATCTTCCTGTTCGCCCAATTCGATGTAGATAAGTTTCACAATCAGCACGTTGATGTTGATCCATAGGTAAATCAAAATTAACTACAATGGTAACTTGCTCTACATCAATGCCACGTGAAAGTACGTTTGTTGTGATCAATACTTTTTCCAAACCAGCACGAAAACGATCCAATACAGCTAATCTTTGTTCAACAGTCAGATCTCCTGATAAAATTCCAACAGCATGACCATCTTTTGACATTTTACCTGCCAACCAACCAGCTGTTCTACGAGTCTATGTTAAAAAAAATGAACAATTTAAATTAAATTTAAAAATAACAATTATTATAATTCTTACATGACAAAAAATAATGGCTTGTCCAACAGTTATAACCCCATAAATATTTGAGATGGCTTGATATTTCTCATCGATGTCTCTGCATTTAACGTAAAACTGTTTAATATTATCTAACGACTCTTGTTCGCGTAACAAGCGGATCACAATTGGATTTGGTACGATGTATTCTGCAAAGTCCATTACTTCCTTATCATATGTGGCGGAAAAGAACATCATTTGACACTTGGGTGATAATTGCCTAATGAAATTAAATAAAAAAATAAAAAAACAAGTTAAATGAAATAAAATAGACTACTTACTTATGTATTCTAATACACTGATCTTGGTGTCCTTGAGTGGCAATCATTACATCAGCTTCATCCAATACAAATACAGTGACTTTTTTCAGGTCAAAATGCTTGTATTTAAGACCCCAATCCAATATTTTGCCAGGAGTTCCAATGATTATATGTTCCTTAAGTTTTTCCCCACGTGGAACCTCTTCACCACGTACTGCAAATCGTAAAAGAATGTCTGGACAGAATTGAGCCATTTTTGCCGCAACTTCTCCAGTTTGAATAGCAAGCTCATATGTTGGTGAGAGACACAAAACTTGTGGATGTGGTTTTGCTGTGTCAACACGACTTAACATTGCAAGGACAAAAGCTGCTGTCTTGCCAGTACCAGATTGGCTTTGAGCGATCATATTTTGTGGTGGATCTGCAAGTAATGTTGGTAAAGCTGTTTCTTGAATCTTAGAAGGTGCATTAAATCCCATGGCATAAACTCCTTTCAACAATTCAGGTTTTCTAACGAAAAAGAAAAAATTTGAATAAAATATTGTCAAAGGAAGCATCCTTTTTTACTTACAAATGCAAGGCTTCAAAAGTTTTGACTGAATACAAAGGAGAATTCGGATCCTTCCGAAGAATGTCCAAGTCTAATTTAGATTCGACTAAACCTTTTCTTATAATTTTTGCCAGCAAACTTGCCTCAGCTGGTCTATAAAAATAAATTAAAATCATCAGATCAGAAAATAGTCAAATTTCATGTAAAAATACTCACTTAGCTTGGTCAACATCTTCAGAATCGGTAGTAGCACCAGCTTCGGATGGAGTTTCACCGGTACCTGCAACTGACATTTCTGATCCAGTTGTGTTAAGTGTATCATTTGGAATGTTTTCTCCTGAAGCAGCTCCAACTGCATTCTCGATTTGTTCATTTTTCAAGGCCAAATCTTTCACCTTTTTAATGATAAAAATATAAACAAAAAGGAGTTGAATTAATTTGGAGGTTATACGTGAAAATGAAAATTGTTTGCACAAATTGCAAAACAAAATATGGTATATTTTATTTAGTTATTTGCAATCTTACCATATTAGATAAATCTCCTTCACCGTCTTTCGCGAGATGGTTTCCTTCAACAGTGGACATCTTAGACTAAATCTAGATAAAGCTCTTACTATTTAATATTTGCGTTACTCGAAATGGCTGGTATTAAACTAAATTGCTATTGATGTTGATGAGCCGTAGGCAGAATTCACAAGACAAGTGTCAAATTCGATCTGTCATAACAGCGAGAGCGCCTGAATATTGGAAAATGGATGTTGGAAGAACTTTTAAACTAGGGAGGAACTGTCTTAAAATATTTTTTCTGATTGTGTTTAGGCGATTTTACGTTTTTGGTGTAACTTTGTATTAAAATAAATATCAAACCCCTGAGTTATATCTTTAGACTTAAAATAAATTCAGTTTCTTGCATTACTATGAAATTTTTTGAATCGAACTTGAATAATATTTTTTTTTTAAACTTTGCTCCACCCTAATAAACAGAGAATAAAGTAAAATTCATTCATTCAAAAATACGCACACAACCTGTTGAATTCAGTAGAGATCGAGCTTTGGTTAAGTTAACATTTTTCTTTTCTATCGTTGATTTTCAGTTTTTCGGTTGTTTTTTTTTTAATTTTTTTACATAAACTTATTGTGAAAAACAAAAAACAAGGAGTGAAAAAAAAATAAATAAAAATTAAACTTTTCTACAATAACAAAAATAAAACTGTAGAGAAAATAAAATGCCTTGTTCTGCCGTAACTTTGTCTTTAGCCACCATTTTATCCATATTATCTGTTGCTTTGTTGGCAATCGCTTTCAGCACAGATAATTGGATTAGTTATGAAGTCAAAAGGAATAATATTCAGGTGATTTTTGAAATTAAATTACTAATGACTTGAAAAAACAAACAAAAAATATTAAAAAAAAAAATATATATGTTATCAACATAAAACAAGTAATTGAAAAAATAATACATAAAATGAATGAATGTGTTGTTCAATAACCTTTGGGGAAAGCGTTTATATCTGAATGATTGTTTTCTTCTTTCTACATTACCGTTCAGTGTTCAATGCACAACATAAATCTTTTAAGCATACAACATTTATATAAAGATAATGTATTAGTACATCATTTTACATTTAATTTTTAATGTGTGTATTTAATTATAATAATAAACAAAAAATCATATATTTATATTAACAAGACAAATATTGAAACGATTTTACTTTAACCTCAATAGAAGAAAAAAAGATATTTTTTATGTAAATATTTAAATGTGCAAAAATGGTAGATGAAACATTTCAAAGCATAATTTTTTTTATTTGTGATTCATTAGTCGCATATTCAAAGAATACAAAGTTCTTAGAAATGAATTAAAATATACATGAAAGTATAAAAATATGTTTGAATGAGAAAAAACAGGTTACATCAAGACAACTAAAACCAGAGTTAAATGGAATGCAGGATTACCACATTCTGCATACAATATAAACGTATATAGTACAGTTTCATGAACGAACTGATCAAACGAAAACCTACACATGCATATATTCAGCATAACTTTAAGAAAACAGGTGTTTGAATGTGTTAGTAAAACTGAAAGAGATTATTTGAATTTATGAATAAAATAAAAAAAAAATGAGGAACAGAAATTTTTCATTATAATAAGTTTTAAGGTTAAATTAAAAGAATATTGAATCGATCATTTATTTTATAACTGACCCACTTTATCATTGATAGTGAAATTTTACTTAACTTCAAATCAAAAGTAAATTTGTAATTTTACTTTTTATTTATTTAATTAACAATTCATAAAGTTTATCCATAAACAAAAAAAAACAAATATTGTGATAATAGAGTTTTGATAGTTTCACTCTTGATTGATTTGATTGAGTGAATGTTGTATACAAACATATTTAAATATTTTTTTTACAAATTTTTATGTTTTATTGAAAATTAATATCAAATTGATTAGTAGGGTGAAAGTATGTAAAGTTTTTTTCAATAATTTTTGTTTTAGTTAAAGGTTTCTTACTTGATTTCAATATAAATCTTTTGATCTTTAATTGATTATTATCATAATGCTATAAAATAATTTTTCTTCTTTTCATTATCAAGGTTATTTCTGGTTTATTTTGGACTATTTTTGTACAAGCAAAGAACGACCTTCACTCTTACCAAAATAAATTTTCTTTAGTACTACTTGTTGGCCAAAAAAGAAAAACAATAAAATTTCATGACTGTACTAACATTGTATTGTTCCCACAATAAACATTCTATAACTGTCTCAAAGTGATATAATAATTGTTATGGTATTATTGTGTTACATTTAACCTAGACATTCAAAAATATCAAAATTGAATATGAATGGACATATTTTTTCCCTTTTATTTCATGTTTGCATTACATGATAAGTTTTGATTTAATTTTAAAACAATAGATGTATTAAAAAGGCGACCACTGCAGTTCTTATTACACATTTATAGCCATAAACTAGGAGGTGTCACAGAATTAACTTTCATCCTGTCCATGGGCTTTTCAATAACAGGGACACTTTATAAAATACATTTTTAGCTGTTAAATTTTTGATTTGACTCGTGCTTCAATTCTAAAAGACAATGTCATCTGAGCATATTTCATACAGAAAATTTAAGGTAACCGACATTTTTTTGAATTTTAAATCCCCTTTAAAAACGAACTAAGCATTCAACTGAGGGCTGGATGGAGGTTAATATTGCAATTAGATCAAAGCCACTGTGGATAATAACTTGATGATTCAGATTACTGACAGTACCAAATATTATCGATATCTATTTCAATTTTATAGAGTAATGGAAATTCCAAAGAATATACCAAGCTTCAACTTTGCTGAACTGACCTATTTTTATCTGTAATGTCGACTCACATTATGAAAGTCTAGAAATGACAGCTACAGTTTTCCAGGCTGAAGTCCATGCAATTTTAACTTGTGCTAACTATATGCTTTGTAATGAGATTTTGCTTAATAGGAATTTTGTTATTGCTTCCGATAGTCAAGCGGCTCTTCAAACTTTCACAAAGTGCAAAATAACATCTTTACAAATTCACTATTGTATTGAAAAAGTAAAAGAAATTGGGAAGTCAAACAACGTTAGACTCATCTGGGTACCAGGATACTATGGCATCAATGGAAATGAAGAAGCAGATTGTTTAGCGAGAAGCGGAACTGAATTGACACATCGGATTGATACTTATAGTTGTGGAATATCTATTGCTATTGTAAAAGAAAATATAAAAAACAATTTAATTAAGGAATTTGAAGCACAATATAACTTCTCAGCAGGACTTAGACAATCAAAGAAGTTTATTCGCTATTCCGACCTTCAACGAGTGAATGAGTTATTAAATCTGACTAAACAATAGATTAAGTGGACCATTGGAATATTCACTGAACATGGTAAATTTAGATACCACCTTAAGAAAATGAAGATAAGAGATGATAAAACATGCAAATACTGTCTAGAGAGCCAAAAAACCTCGGAGCATTTACTGTGTGACTGTGATGCACTTATGTACAAAAGAAAACAAATTTTCAAGGAATATTATGTGAACCCATCCGACATTGATGGATACAAACTTTCAAAAATATATGAATTCTTAGACAAATATATAAGAGAATACTAAGAGAAGCTGATTAGAAAGAAAAAGTTGTAAGCCTAGTAGCTCGATTTTTATCGAGGAGACTACAATAGGACTGTTTGACACCGCGGTGGTGCCCTTGTAAAACCTAATGTCGATAAATTTAATTTTAATTTAAAACTTTTTCTTTAAAGGACTTTTCCTTAAAACTTATAAAAATATGAATTTTGCACAAAATGCTTAATAGTCTGTCTAGACTGTCTGTCGCTGAAACTAAGGTGTTTTTTAAGCCTTCAAAAAACCTATTTTGAAAGGTTTATTTCTTGTTTTTATTTCAAAAATTGATAGAAAACAAAATTTTAGGAAGTTACCATGAATTTGAAATCGCTGGTCATAATTAGAACATCATTTAAGAATTAATCAAAAATGCAATGTGCCTGGCCAGAGCCTGTCGCTGAACCGAGTCTGATTTGATTTAAAATCAACAAATTTTAATTTTCCACAATTCGTATCTTCATTTTTTATTGAGATTTTTCATTGAAAACGAATTATAAAGTGTCAATTAAATTCTGTTAAGCATAAAATTGTATTATTTTGATTAAATGAACATTTACACCTACTCAGAAATTCCTTTTACCTTACAAGTCTCTGTTATTGCTAAATGTTATTTTGTTATATAAACATATTTTTATTTTGATTCTTAACTTAAAAACGTTAGACATGTATTTGTGTACATTTAGCACAAATACTTTTAATACACCGTGCAACTAACACATTTAAAATGAAATACATAAAAGAAGAAACATTGAAGTCTAAGAGTATTGATGGTATTTTATATTTAATAGAATGCAAGAAACATAAACAAAAAAAAAACTTCTTTGAAACTTTTTCGATGTGTTTGTATGTAAGATGGGAAATACAATTCATTAAAACATTCTTGTACCTCATACTACAAGTTTGGCTTTCTTAAAATTTGTTAACAGGTATTTTTTTTTTATTTTATGTTAATGGTTATAAATATTTGGTTAGTATTTTGTTATATGAAATTGTGATAGCCAATTCAATATGAAAAAGCAGGTTTTTATTTTATTTTATTCAAAATTCATATAACATTATATTGAGATGAATGAGAGAAAAACTTCAACTTATCAATGATAATTTTAATCAAAAAATTATATATTTATAATTATAATCATGAGATATTGAAATGATCAGATAATTTTTTTTCGTAAAATAGTCAACATTGAACTTAATCTATGTATAAATTGGACATTTTTTTTATTTCAAATAATGCAAACTTTATACTACCAACTAAAAAAAGCTTATAAACCAAGAAAACAATCACTTGTCAAGCGACAAGGTATAATAAATTACAAAGAAAAATAACATTGTTATTATTACTGTTTTTTTTTAATATAACTTCAAACATATTCAAAACATTGAAATGTATATTATATATGTCGAGACAGCCATATCATATTAATGTCATCATCATTTCCTTTCAATAAAACACTTTTTTAGAAGTCTATTCACAGTTTCTATGATGTTATATCATTATTTTAATAAATTAAATTGAATATGAGAACATTATTTCAAAAATTTAAACAATTATAAGTAAGACATTTCATTTAAAATTAAAACGCTTTTTATTTACATGCTTTAAATATCTATTTGAAGACTTGTGCATTATTACCCAACATAACCTTCAATGTATTTGCATAAAAAATGAAACCAAAACATAACACAGAAGCAAAATTAAAATAAATTCAAAAAATTAAATAATTTAATGAAATTTGATTTGTATTCAAAAGGTTGCTGGTTAACTAAATTTTATTGTGAAAATTAAGTAAATTATAGCTGATTATTTAAGGGAAAACGTGCGCTGATCACAAACCCCATTTATTTGTAATACCACTTGAATGTAAATAATAAATAAAAATAAAGTAACCAAAATAAATTTGAGCTTTCTCGGATAAACATTAAACTTTTTGAAGCATACACACATAATAGGTTATGTAATAAAAACACATAGATATAACAAAAATAATAGTTATTATTTTTGAAAAACATTAAATTTTTTTTTGTATTGTGTATCAAAACTGAGGAGAATAAATTATTTGCTCATATGATTTTATTTTATAATAATAATATGAATGAGCAAAAAATACTACAAGAAATTAAACTAAAATTTGATTTAAATTTTTTTATTATTTTAGGAATTTGCAACGAGACACCCTGACGCACAATCATTACTAGAAAATGTCAATTCAAAGTATTATTTTTATACCAGGACTCGAGGATTATTTAGAATTTGTTATCCTAAAGAGCGACCTCCAGCATCATCAGGTAAATATTTTTTTTGCGTATGTTCATTTCAATGAGAAAAAATTCATAATATGAAATATTCAAAAACAAAAAACTCATAAATATCGTCTGGGTGAATTTAGAAATTTATGTATTATTCATATTTTCTTGCATTTTAATCTCAAATAGAAATTGAATAATGATGTGAAATAATTACTGTTATGTGATGAATAAAAAACACATATGAAAAACAATACACTTTGAACTTACTTATTCCCCTCAATCCATAGCAAATATTTAATATTGCTTAAAAACATATTTTACTACATCTCTTACTTCAACTGACGACTAAAAGTACAATTTTCTAGAGAAATAACACCGTATTGAAATTTCCTTCGAATTAGAGGAAATTCCTAAGAATTTTTAAGGCGACGCCTTAAATGAGTTTCCCTTGAAATTTCCCGTTAACTTCAGGTTGTATCTAGCTTTTTGTTTTCCACTACTTTTTGGTAAAAATCATTGGAATCGCCAGATAATAAAAATATCCCGGGTGCTTTTTCGATTCACATCGATACGATGAATTTTTCATGGATTTTTGAGAATCACTATAAATGAAAAAAATCACTCAAAATCCATGAAAAATTCGTCGTAACGATGTTAGAATCGAAAAAGCGCCCGAGGCGATTCCAATGACTGCTGAAGTTTGCCACGAGTTTCACAACGCTTCCACGAGTTTTTAACGCTGACTCAAACTCGTGGAGGCACTCATTCACATGACTGAGTCTCCTTGAGTTTGGGCAAGCGTTTAAAACTCGTGGAAGCGTAGTCAAACTCGTAGCAAACTTCAGCACAGTATTCCAATGATTTCTACAAAAAAGTTTATACAAACTGAAGAAAAAGGGAAATTTCAAGGGTAGTTTATATAAGGCGTCGCCTTAAAAATTCGTAGAAATTTCCTGTTATTCGTAGGAAATTTCAACACAGAAGAAATAACAGGATAAATTTCAATAATGATTGAATTTGAGTGTTTTAACATCACACATTACTTAAATAAAATTAAAATTGTTAAATTCTTTAAAATACATCTATGATCTAATATGAATTAAATTTTATTTCTCTTTTAACTGTAGGAGTTACTTATTGAACTAAAATTTATATCTAATTACCATACATAACATTTATTACGAAACAATAGATTTCGTTAACAAATCCACATCAAAAATATGCTTAACTACAAATATGCAATAAATTGTGGGCACAAAATCTTTTGTTCCGGAATTATAAAATTAAGCTGACGATTTAACCTTAAAACTAATCAATACAATATTAAATTTGAAATTTTCATTTAAATGAACGATGTGTAATTCATTAAAAGGATCTGATTCACTTAAAGCCTTCCATTTAATGTTTTTTTTTAAATATAGAAAGAGAAAATGAAATGAATGTCCTAATAAGTGTACAATGTATTGTATTTCAGTAAGCACACACGACATTGTACCATAACAATTATTTTTTTTTTGTTTTCATGACTTTAAATGAAACAATGGTTAGACAGACACCTATAATTAGACATAATTTAATTCAATTTCGTTTGTCACATACGCGAGTAAAAAAAATAATAATAAATGAAAATTAAGCTCATAATTAATTTGCCATGCTTTGAAACTAATTAAATTAAAAAAAATAACATATCAAGTTCATAAATCTTTCTCCATTAAATTTTACGCTCAAGTAGCATTCCATTCATAAATACATATAAATTTGAGGTATGTTGTCATCATTCGTCAATCAAGTTCAAAGAGGGATTGAAATTAAAAGAAAAGTAAATTTTCTGAATATTTCATTAATTCGCTTTCTATAGACCAAAAAAAAAAAAACAAAGTAAAACACTTGGCATATTTCATAGTTAAAATTTAATATTTATGCGCACACATGATCACGTTCGAACACACAATTAATAAGAAAAGTGGTATTTTACTTATTTACTACTTATATTGTATCGACAAGCGACATGATGTTGAGATTTTAATCACTATGTAGGCCATTGAATTGAGAGAGAAATTTTTAATATTCACTTTTGATGAATACTTACTTGTCGCTTAGTTACTTGAAAATATTTTTTTTTATTTATTTATTGCATTTAAAATTAAATTTTGCATGAGCTTAGACATGAAATATTTGTTTTTTGAAACCTACATATTCAGTTTTTGTGAAATATTTTCAACCAAAATCAATTGCTGCTTAATTTTGGTGTAACATTTTTATCTCACGGTACTTGTATTGGTTTTCTTATGTATTTTTTGGTTTGTTCTTATGGAATTGAATTAATAGAATTTTTGTATAAATTAATAATTATTTCAAATTAAACGAGTTTTTATGTTAATGTTGCAGTTATATATTCAAATTTTAGTAAACTATAAAGAAAACTAGTTTAACTACTGAGTATCAATCAATAGGTTTTCATATAAAAATATTTAAATATTTTTTATGCATTTCGTAAGAAAAAAATGCACTATTACAGACGGTTTGTCCACCGTCACTCTGTGGATGCGTCGCTGATTTCCATCCATAAGTTATAGATACCAAGTACTTTTGATGAAATAACGGGACTAGTGAAATAAAAAAACGGGATTTGAAAGCAAAAAAATAGAAAGCTGAAAGCATTTTTAACTAGACTGAACCAATCAACGACCCCATCAACCACCTTGTCAGCTTCGAGTAGGGATATTTCCAACCCTGAGGACCATCTCAGTGTCATCAAACACTTTTACCTTGATTTTCCTTTTTTTCTGTTTTTCAACTTTTTTTCTTCGAGTAACTGTCAAAATCAGCTCTCAGCGCCCTCTAGAGTGTCCAACCAAAAACCAAAATACAAGACGCTGTCATTTTTGGGCTCTAAAGCCTTGAAAGCCTGAAAACGGCCCAGAGCTGAAAAACTCAGATTTACTCAAATTTTTTTATTTTTTTTTTAAATGGTAAGGCCGCGACAAATGAAAATCGAAAGTTTTGTCCTAATCCAATAACATGTTAGATGGGGGGGGCCAAATCATATGATAAAAAA
>LN483845.1:67576-81000 GCA_900002565.1 Culicoides sonorensis
TAAAATTTTCGATTTTAAAACTTTGCAAAAGGAATTTCAATTGGATTTTTTTGGTTTATTTAGTATTTTTCAGGCTAATTCACCACAATAACGTTATAATTACTAAAAAATTGCTAAAATTTTCTAAAAAACATGAATTTTCAATTGAAAATCCTGTTCAAAAAAATTTTTTTTTTTTTTATGCCCCACGTCTTTATTGACTTTTCAAAAGGGGCATCGGACAAAACTTTTGAAATTCATTTGTCGCGGCCTAAATGTTTTTCAAAAAATTTAAAAAATGGCGGATTTTTAAAAATTCATTTCTTAAATTTATTCGATGAAACGAGGTCCTACGAATAGCACTTTTCTAAACCGCCCAGTGATTTGAATTTCTCATTTTTTTTAAAGTTTTTATTTTTTTTTTAGTTTTTTAAACATAATCTATAAAATCGAAATAGCTTTGGAATGTCGAAATATTTTTCTTTTATACACGATTCAAAAAATTTGCGTATTATTATCGTTAATCAAAAAAAAAATTAAATTTAAAAGTTGCATCACATTGTGTAAACTTTCGTGGATATTTGACATAAAAGGCTTAAAGAAAATCATATTCATATTCAGTTCATATACGCGTTAAATAATTATATAGAAAAAAAATTATAATTTTTGTTTTCAGACTGAATAATAAAATGCATTTCAGTTGCTTTTTATTAAGATAGTTCAATATTGAGAATCATTATTATGATGCACCATTGTTCAATTTATTACAATATCACGAATGCTATTCAAAATATTACGTATATAAAGAGTGTCAGTTATAAAAAATAAATATATTAGTAGAATACGTAGAAGAATAAAAAAAAAATAAAAATATTTTTTCTTTTCTTTCAGTTGAAATTTATCTATCACCAGTTGAAACACATTGCTCAAATGTTGATTATTTTCCCACTACAATTGAAGGAGCTAATGTCAGTGATGATGATGCTATGACACGATTACATTTAGCAAGATCTGTGATCGCATTGTTTATTTTAAGGTGAGTGATCTCATTCAATTTTAATTGAAAGCTCACACCTGTTTTCTATTCTTTTATTTGTTTGCTTCAACCCAATATCATCATAATCGAATTAAATTTATTCATTGAAATTGTTAATTTGACCTTCACAGCTTTATTTCGGTATTTTGCGCATTTTGGACTGGTTTGTCTGGATGTTGGAAACGCTCAGCTGGAGCAATTACTGCAACAGCAATACTCATGTTAGTTACATGTTTGTTGGCGGCTGGAGCTATGGGCTTATGGCATACTGTTGAATTCTTTGAAAAAGAAAAAGCAGTTGGCGAGGAATATTATCAAGCATGGATTTCTGTAAGTTTGAATATTACTAATCTTATATAAATTTAAACAACAATCTTTTATTTTATAGGTTCTTAAAGACAATACACGTGTTTCATATGATTGGTCATACATTGTAGCATGGGCTGGCGTCGCGTCAAGTTTAATTGCAGCTATTTTATTGTCAGGTGCCGCAGTTTGTTTGAGAAGTGAACGTGAAAAAGAAGAGCAACTTAATTTGCAATACCTAATGCCAGGTAACATTGTCAATTGAAATTTAATCAATAATTTATTTAAATGTTAATTTATTTTTTTTAGTGTACCCACAAAAACAAGCTCCCTATCCATACCCACAATTTCCACATCAAATCTACCCTCAGCCATACTACCATGGATCTCAATACGGACCATACAATTATTAGAATGATAAAATGACATAATTGACTGCAAAATTATTTACCAGGACAACGCAAAGGAACTTAAATGTACAACGAATGCACTGAATTCTAAATTAATGTTATTCAGATGAAATTTAGGATCAAATAATATAAAAAAATCGAAAAAACTTAAATATAATAATTTATTTTATAAGGAACAGAGAGTGTCTTACCTTTAATAAAAATAGGTGGTTGATTCAATTTTTATGAATCAAAACAAAATAAAGACTATAGAATTATAAAAGACACATAAAGTATTGAAAAAAAATGTATCTGGTTAAATTTTAACCAGTAATAAAAAGCAAATAACAGTAAGTGAAATTTCAGTGTGGTGCCTTATTCTTTATGTAGGAATTAATTAGACATGCATAACTTTATAATTAACTAAAAATAGATTTACAATGAAAAATAAAATTTTTGTGGAAATATATTGTAAGAATTGAGATTAAGTCGAATATAAGGTATAAATTTCAGCATGATTGTTTACTTAAAGGATCTGATATTTTTAATGAACATCACAATTGTGGCAAAAAAAACGGTTAATTTCATATCTAAAAAAAAAAAAAATACTTAATGCCAATTTTTCTGTAATTATCATATAAAGTTATTATTATTGTAATTCTTCAGAAAATAAAACAGTAAATGAATGTTTGCGTTTTTACTTTGACGAACAAGAACAAACATATTCATAACATGGACAGCAACATTCATACTCAAGACAGCAATCATCATCATTTTCACATGAATTTGGCATATTATTGTTGGGTAAAGCTTCTTCGTTAATTAAATTAAGACTATGAGTAAGTTCGGAATCTCTGTTTATGTTTGATAGCTTCTTTTGAGATTTTTTATCTTCATTGTGGTTATCCATGAGATGTTTACTAGTCCTTAGTTTGATTGCTTGTAATCTTAAAGTAAAATTATAGAAAGGAAAATAATGTATGATGACATAAATTGCATCTCAAAACAATCTTTATAAATGGGATACTTCTAAGATGAAATTCTTTACTCTACCTGACGCCTAAAAATGAAAATTATGTCTTCAAATGTCTTACTTTCGTCCGTTGATTTGGTTTCTTGTGCTTTTATTATTAAAATATTTTTTTGTTTCCGCTTGATTTTTTTCAGAGTTTGCCTGCGTAACCGCTGAATTTGACTTCGTATGACTTTTGATGCCCTCTGATTTTTTATTGATTGCCATTGTTTTTAATTTGGTGTCTGATTGATTTGTGGAAGTCTTCTGACGACTTGTGCCAAATTTTGGATCGCCTTTGTTAGTTTGGGGATGACTTGAAACTGATTTAAATTTAGGGTCTGATTGATTTTTGGAAGTATTCTGACGACTTGTGCCAAATTTTGTGTCACCTTTGTTAGTTTTGGGTTGACTTAAAACTGATTTAAATTTAGGGTCTAATTGATTTGTGGAAGTCTTCTGACGAATTGTGCCAAATTTTGTGTCCACTTTGTTAGTTTGGGGATGACTTGAAACTGATTTTAATTTTATGTGTTTAAAAATTTTTTTGTTTTCATCAATATTATTTTTATTAACTGTTTTTCTTTTGTCAGACCCAACTTTTTTTGTATTTGGAGTAATGTAATCGCCTTTTGCCTTTTTGAGTTCTTGAAGTTTAGATTTATTTATTTTATTGATATAATTGCTTTGTCCTTTAGCAACTGCTTTCTCATTGTTACTTAAATCTGTTTTATTATACTGAGTTTCAATAGTCCGCGTATCATTGTGTATTTTATTTTTATCATTTCTCATTAGAACAGCAGATGGAGGAGTAAATTCAATACTTAAATTGTCTTCCATATCGTTTTCATTATAATTTGCAACGAAATCCGCATTGGTCATTGGTACTTGCAACCCAACCTCATTTGACAAACGAATCATTTCTCGTTCCAAGAATTTTTTTTCAGTTTTTGTTTTACATTTACAAACATTAGGATTTAAACATGTACATGCTAAAAACCCCATCTTCAGTAATTCATTTCTACAATATTCAATTTTTTGTTCATTGGCATCTGATTTTATGTTGAATCCAATTGGAGCACATCGAAGATATGGACATTCACCGCATTGTATTTCATTTTTTAATGGATTCATGCTGATAAAATATTGGCCGTTTTCTTTTTTTACTTTCAATGTCGGTTTATCACAATGGTCGATCGTCACATATCGTGATTTTTGTTCACTTACAGAACTATTTTTTAGTAACTTTGTGACGGGAAGGGTATCAAATGGGCAGTCTGCTAAAAAATGCTTCATCAGCTCATTAATTGTTTTTGTCACAGCGCCTGGCTTCCAACCAGGACGTACCTTGATAAAAAAAAATACAAAAACAAAATGATTTATATGAGATGAAAAACGAAAAATTAGTTAATACCCCATTTATGCCCAAAGTAGGAACATTCCATAACCAACCCATATGTTTGGGAACTAACATTCTAGGCTGGTAACATTGTTCATGGACTATTGTGCCTGGATATTTATTTCCACAATCATATGAATAACGCGTCTTAAAATTTATATTTTTTTCGCTCTTTCTTTTCGCGAAATAAAGTGGTGACCTACAGATATTTTTTGTATATGCCTGATTATTTCTTTTAATCCTTTTCAATTTTCTATTGGATAAACAATTTCTAGCATAATTTACACTTGTTTTATTTAAATGTCTTGCATCTGCATAAATTTGATTATCTATCCTCTGCTTAGGTCCAGTTCCATAAGTGTTTTCTCTCTTGTCTTGAAGTTCTTTTGATTTTCGCATATTCTCATTAGACATTGAATGCCTTGACCAACTAGAATTTTTCTTACTTAAAATGTTTAAGTCTTTTAACGATTTACTCTTGTAATTTCGTAAAAATTTATAATATTTCATACAGTGAGGACATGGGTCATCATAGTTCAAGGATTTATAGAAACTCCTCAAAGAACCGCTCTGAAGCTGAATAAAATTTAAATTAAACAAATTACAACAAACTTATAAAATTTCTTACTCTTGAAAGCATTGTTAAATGAAAATCATTAATTGATAAATAATTTTTACAATATAATTTTGATGATAATTACTAAAAATTATATGAAAAACTATCTAAATATTTATTTGCTTTTGATTTTCTAGACCATTTATTATTTGAAAAACTGAGTTCAATTTCAATATGTTAAAATAATTTAAAGTAAATTTGGTTCAAAGCCAACTGTATAGATAACATTTTCACAATTCAATAAAAATGCCTTTTCTGAAAAGAATATGTAGTTGCACTACATTTAATAAAAACATGGTCCATAAAACGTTTCCTTGAAGAAATTCTCTGTAAACTGTGAAGATTCATGTAATTATGGCTCCGAAGAGGTATGCAATGAATTTCAAATAAAAAATTAAGGAGCTTTAAATACATTTTCTACCACATGTTTTTGAATGAAAATACAGTTAAAAAAAAAATAATTATACATCGTTTTTCGCTTTTCTAATTGAATTACTATAAAATCGTTTTCTTTGACGAGAGTCATGACTCATGATTATCCAAAATTTATAAAAAAAACCCGCAGAAAAATTAATAAAATTCAGTCGTTGTTTAAAACCGGGGTTAAGAAGAGTAACAAATGACGTACTTTATTTCGCAGTGAAAACACTATTGAAAGCGTGCTCAACATACCAATATCTTTTTAATCTGCACTTCACGTGTTTAATTATTTTTTATTGTTTACTCTTCTTTCTTGGAATAAGTAATAATTCCAATTTTCCCGTTTTTCCATTTAATAACAAAAATAAAGAAAAAGAAAAATGTAAATAAACATTCAATAAAACAACTCAGTGTTGCTTCAACCTTGATTATCAACGGATCGTTGTAACTTTAATTTATATTTAAAAATAAAAATATTCAAAAAAAAACAACTAAATTAAATTGTAATTGTGCTCTTAGAGTCATAAAAACAGGAAGGATACTAAAGTAAGATGGGTGTTTCTATGTCCGCTGTATGTGGTGACGATATGGATTCAGATTATCCCACCCCGGAAATTGAAGAACTGTCAAAAGAAGAAATTGAAATGATTTTAGAATCGTGGAAAACACCCGCTCAAAAATTAATCGACTCCGGAGAAGCAATTTTATTCAAGTTCCTTGAACGTTATCCAATAAATCAGGCAAAATTTAATGCATTTCGAAATATGCCACTTTTAAGCTTAAAAGGTATGAATTTGACTTTGAACAAAAAAAAAAAATTATATTGAAATTTAATTTTCGTCAATAGGAGCACCAGGATTTCGGACACATGCCTCACGAATAATGAATATATTTGCCAGTTCTATCGATTGCTTAGATAAAGAAAATGGTCTGCCAATAATTGCGATGACATGGACTGAAGTTGGAAAGGACCATATTAAAAGGAAAGTAACAAGACATGAATTTATGGTAAATTTTAAGCTGTAATGATACAGTCAAGTCTCCATATAGTGAAAAATAAGCTGTACTTAATGATTCTATATAATGACAAGTCAATTTCTATGGATCTGCAGTTTCTATAGATACTTATTTTTCATTATACAGAATCATTACGTACAGCTTATTTTTCACTATATGGAGACTTGACTGTACTATATTAAATTTAAATGATTTTTAAATGAACAATTCTTAGCAAATTCGAGGCGTTATACTTGATGTTCTAACTGAATTGTGTCACTTGAATGAGGACCAACAAACCGCTTGGAGTAAACTTTTATCAACTATTTATCATTTTATTTTCACTGGACTTGGAGATCCATAATAAATCTTAAATTTTGATATTATATTTAAAAAAATAAGTATTAATGAATGTTTTTGCCTTAAAATAAATTTAAAATAATAATAAAAAAACACACATTTTTTATACTCATCGTATCCTTGAATAGTGCAACACAAATGCTTAAATAAACATTTCATTGGATAAATAACTGAAAAAAAATATTGTCCTGAAATTTAATTAGAGAACAATTATTATTGCGTGTTAAGAGCTATAAAGAAGTTTCAGAACAAAAATTCTATTTTATCACATAAGCGTAAAAAAATAAAAATAATTTTTAAATTTTAAATGGAAAAAATTGAAACTAAAATAACATTTTAAATTCTTAAATCCATGAAAATGAGGGTCATTGCAATATTTACATAGAAGTAGGTGTTTATAGATGTCACAGACTAACAGACAGGTTCCATTAGTGCATTTCCATTAGAAAAGAACTTACACGTAATAACAAAATTAATTTGTCAAACATAAACTTTATTAAAGATATGAATCAATTGGTCATCACTTTTCCAATATCACAAGTTTCGTGACAGGTTTAGTTCAATTTTATCAAGCATTCGGATAACGTTTCCTCTTTATAATTTATAAAGTCCTTAAAAATTCTTATTACATAATAATTAATGATACTGATCTTTCTGTAAGTGAAGTAAGTGATAGTAATTCTAGATTGATCTAATTTACAAGTATAATTACAATTCAGTCATTGATAGGTTTTAGATACTTATCACAAAAATGTGTTCTCTTACTGCCAAGCAAGTTAGTGAAATTGTTGAAACATGGAAAATTCCAGCAAAAAACTATTATGATAGTGGAGAATATATTCTTTACCGATTTTTTGAGAGAAATCAAGATTATCAAACTTATTTTAAAAAGTTTAAGTATACAGCTCTTGAAGAGTTAAAGGTAAATCGACTAGAGAAATAACTGAAATTAACCTTCATCCTGTCAAGGGGCTTTTAAGTCCCTGTAACAATATTAAATAAATTTTTAACTCCAGTCGTGCTCCAGTTCTACAAGACTATTTCATCTGATTATGTTTAATACAAAAAAAATTAAGTAACAGACCTTTTTAATTCAAAATCCCCTTAAATCGACCTTAGCTTTCATCGAATCTAATCGATCTAAATAAGTTGAAAAAATGGAATTTTAATACATTTTATTTTTTTTTTTAATATATTATAAGGGAAAAGCAGGTTTTCGTGAGCACGCTTCTAAATTAATGGAAAAATTCGGTGATACAATTGATTGCTTGCAAATTGAACCAAATTCTGAAGAAATTAAAGCAATCTGGCATGGTATTGGTGAGAGTCATAAACTACGCAAAATACCAAGAAGCGCATTTCTAGAATTGAAAGAAGTCATGATTGAGACTTTGGTTGAAGTTTGCAGTTTAACTGAAGATCAGAAAATAGCCTGGACAATTTTACTAGACTTTATCTTTGAAATCCTCTTCGAGCATTTAAAAATATAAAGTGTTTAAAAAGAAAATGAAAAACAAACACAAAAAAATAGTAATTCAATTATCTTGAATAAAAAGATGAATCTTATTTAAAGCACAAACCCAAAAATTTTATTATGAAAAGTTTCAGATTTCACAAGAACTATTAATTTTCAAATATTGACAATGAACAGAATTTAATATATAATTAACTTTCACGTTATGTAATCAAAATGCATATTTTTTCAATTGGTTTTGGTATCATTGACAGCTGTTTGTCGCCGTTTCATCGCTCGATTTCGAATATTTTCAATTGTTTTCAACGAAATAGATCTGGCTAATGTTGGAGAAACAAAATCAAGTGCATTGATAGCCATTAATAGCAATGAATGGGGGTAGTATCCAGTTGTATGATCGGCGATTCCTAATCTCTGAATTGCCGAACTGACAAATTTTTTAGGTGATGGTGCCATCCAAGTTGACTTTTTAATCTTAGACATTTTCGTTGCGACAGGTCCTGGCAAAACACATTGGACAATTATACCACGTTTTTTATACTCGGTCGACAAGTCATCCGAAAATTTGTCAACAAATGATTTTGTTGCAGCATATACAGAAATCAATGGAGCAGGTATGATCGCTGATAATGATGAAATATTTATGATAACACCAGTATTCCTTTCAAGCATTTGTGGTAAAACCATCTTTGTCATATTTAATACAGATGTTATGTTACATTGAATGAGATCGACTAAGAGTTGATCCCGATTTTGAATAGATAAAAAGTACTCAGGTGATGTGTAAGATATACCAACATTATTTACTAGCACTCCCACTTCAAGGTCTTGAATGTTCTTTTCTATTTTTGTGTAAATTTCTTGTCCATTTTTGAAATCAACATCAACTACCCGAGTTTCCACTGAAAATTCAGCTTCAATTTCTTTCGCAACTTCTTCCAATTTAGAAAGTGTACGACTGATTAAAACAACATTCAATCCATTTTTGCCCAACTGAAATGAAAAGGGATCAATTGAATAAATATTAAAGTTAAATATATTGATTGTCATGATGATAGATAATTTACTCGATTTATAATAGTAGAAATAATAGAAGAAAGTGCAAGTAAAAAAATTATGAATACAAGTGACCAACATCGACATAACTTTAATCGAAATAACTTTGATTTGCAAAAACCAATCATTAATGAAAGGTCAGTAATAATGGGTTTTGTTATTGAAGAGAACAAAAGAATATAAAATGAAATGCAAGTTTCTTCCATCATAATACTATAATAGATTTTTTTAACTTAAAACACTCTTAACCAAAAACCAGTGATGCATCAGCAGTAGCGGATTGACCATACGTGCAAAATGCCAGAAAGGCCCCAGTCAATCGTCTTGTAAAAGTTTAGTTTAGCGAAAATTTTAAATGAAATCATACAAAATGCCAAGGCCGTTTATAATTTTCAATTCATCCCTGGGCATCAATGGGAAATCGTGTTCCCATTTATGCCCTACTGGTTTTGGGTTGAGAGTGTCTGTTAAAACTAAGAAATTTTTCTTACAATTTTTGCATATTCCTTTCCAATGCCATCTGTAGCTCCAGTTACAACTAAAAAAAAAAGAAATGTTAAAATTTCTATTGGCAAGGTTGCAATGATTACATAAGTTACAAAAATTCATTATCAAAAAAAAAGAAACTTTTACCAAACTGGATTAGATATCGTAAATTTGTTTGTTTGTTTACATAATATTTTGTTTCTTTTTTTGTTTAAAATTTTTATGTTTCGCGACATCGTAAAACACCGTTTTGCCAATTTTGCTTACATAGTTAATTCAAACTATCCTTCATTTTTGATATTGAATCAATTTCTTTTGGAAGTTCAAATGAAAAATATTCTATAAAATGCCAAAAAAATTAAAACTTAAATTTGAATTTCAAACAAACAAAAAACATAGCTTTGATTTCTTTATAAATTCAAGCCCATTAATATCATAACATTGCCAAAATTTCGCGTTTTAAAAACTAGTTTATTCGATACAAACGTAGTTAGTGACTTTCATATGATCTAACATTTATTGACACATATTAGCAATATCGTCACAACAACAAAAGAAACTCATCAAATCCTTATGTAAATATTTCATTTAATTATTTATCCATGAACTTAACATTACAAATCATTTCTTGACTCCGTGTAAGTAGAACTATAGACTTAGATTTTATTACATAGTGCATTTGTGAATGCATTTTTATAAAAATTCATCATTTTAGAATTAAAGTATCATACATTTCGATATCTTAAGAATCACACTTACAAAACATTAAGAAAAATCAATTAGATTTTTATGACTTGCTCTTGACTTTTTATTAAGTGTCTGACGATATCGTTAAAATAATTTTTTTGCAAAGTAATAACTATTAAAATCATGAGTCCTAATTGACAGTAATTTGTTAAAGATGAAATATTCTTATTGCATATGACAACAATTGCATTGTACTGAGGAATGATCCTTATGATGATCAAGCAATATTTATTTATTTATTAACCCATTAACTGCCGCTGATCGATTTTCTGACGAATACCTTGAGCAGGATTTTTTTTCTTTTTTTCAAGTTAAATAATTGGATATGTTTAAGAGATATCAGATCAGTAATTTTGATTTTTTCCTCTTCGTACAAGAAATTTGTACGTAATTCTGTGGTATTATACGAAACTTTCAACCGGTTTTCTGCAATATTTTTGTATGAAACTCAAAATTTTTATCAAAATGAAATGAATTCACTTTTACACAAAGAACAAATCATAGAAGAAAGTTTTGCTCTAAACTCAATATTTCTAGGAGAAGCGCTTAATGGGTTAAGTTTTTACAATAAAAAAAAAATTCTACATTTTATGACGAATGTTAGAGTAACACCAAACTTATACAGGCAAACAATGTGTCTTTTACTTTAATTATATTTTAATGCATATGAAATTCTGTCGTATTTCCTGTATGTTTAAGTACAGCAAAACTAATTAATATTCGTTTATACTTGTAGAATTATTTCACTTTAATATTTTTTTTGATAATACTTTTTTATTGTGTCTACAGTCAATTTAATTATAAAATTTTAAAAATTTTATTGGAAAGATTGTATCACACTTCAATTTTTTTTATGATCCAATTTTATACCACTATTATCTTAATTTTTAGATAATGAACGCACTTTGTAACATGTACTTTAATTTTTATTGATATTGATTACTTACTTGCCCATTTTCCATATTTTTTCAATGATAATCCGGCGTTTAGCTTGGGACCAACAAAATTCTCATAGATCCAGGGAAAAACTTTCCTTAATAATTGTAATGCCAACAATATTGTGGCTATTGTGCCAAACCAATCTAACATCCAGCCCATTTCTTTGGATTTCACACGACAACTGCGGTGTGAACACGCCACTTCGATTGATTAAACTTTAAAATTTAGTTTTACACAATTTTAGTATATGTATTATTTGATGAATTATGTTTGTGTGTTTAAATTTAATTCATATTAGAGAGACGATTGTTGTATGTATGAATTTGTGTGTGCGAATTGTTTCACAATAATATCAACTAAGGAAAGAGATTAAAGAAAAAATTGGATTTATAAAAGGAGGATTTTGACTTACTTTTCTTTTATCGTGAAAATCAATTTATGATGATTGTGAAAACAAAATTTCCCAGATAGAATTCTGAAAGAAATTTCGGCCAATTTTTATTATTATGTTAGAAATCCCCTTTCTCTTTCTATCTCTTGCCATCATATGTTTTGTAATACGTTAGGAAAATGTTCTTTACTATGATTCATACAATACACATATTCATAATTGTCGTATTTTATTGATAAGGGGACGAAGTTTTGAGTATTCTAACACATACACATAAAATTCATTAAAAACACATATGGTTTTATAACTGCAACGTTTGTATTTTGTCATTAGAATTGCCGGTTAAAATAAAATTTTAGTAATTGTCGTCATTAACGACCAGGAATAGTGCATTTACATAAACTAACCAAAGTAAATATGAAGAAGTGAAATGTTCGTCTTTACATCGATGTGTTTTTTGTTTGCAGTGTGTAAAATTTAATTCAAATCTATTAAAAATAATCAAAATAATATTTTTGACATATGACGGGCCAACATTTTCGGCGAGACATGCGCAATATTGGTCTTATGGTTTGTTTTGAATATTCGACTTGTCAATTTAACTGTAATTAAATTTTTGATTTTTTTTTTGTGAAAGTTCTATGTTTACTCCAGGGTTACCACAAAGTTTAAAAATTGAAATTCCCTGACTTGCCCTGACACTTCCAAATTTTCCAGGTCTGTGGTCACCCTGATATCAATTTCAAGTTAAAGATGAGAATCTTGTATCATACGTTAAATATAACCATTTTCATACAATATTTGAAATACTTATTTCAGTAAATTGAAATATGCAATAAACATTTCTTATTCTCAATTCGTAAAACGATCAATGAATTTGAAATTGTAGAATCTTGAAACATGCAACAATGTTTATTTTTCAAGAAAGTCGTTTATTTCATATTTTTACAATTATTTTATATTAAGTCATTCTGGCCACTCAATATTTATGCAAGGTGTTTTTAAACACCAATTTGTATTTAGTTACACTTTTATGCACTTTTTTGCTCCTGGTTTTTACTCTTTTATACTTTTTATTAAATTTTCTTACACATAAGCTTTCTTTTGTAAACTTTCATACTCTTTTTTGCTCTTCAAAATTTTTTTTTGCACTTTTATACATGTTGATGAACTTTTGTGCTCTTTTATGATGTCTTATTGACTTACCTTAAAATATCATACAAGAGCATAAAAGTGCATTAAAATGTATAAAAGAAAGGTTAGGTGTAAAAAAAATTAATAAATAGTATCAAAGAGTGAAAATCAGGAGTAACAAAGTACATTAAAGTGTAATTAAGAACAAAATTGGGTTTCAACAACACCCTGTATATCAAAGTCACATAATAGTTAAATCTATCTTCAGCGTATCTTAAATTTATTTTAGAGTCGTCCTTTTTTTCATCCATTCATTTTTTTAGTGTTTTAATTTTGATTGAAGTGGTTTCTTTTTTAATTTTCCATTTGTTCCATGCAACCAATCCATGAGCCCAATTAATCCATAATTGGTTGTAAAACTAAAATGAGATCAATTTGATAAATAATCAAATAATCATTTCATAAATATCATAAAACTTACTTCTCATGATGATAATTATGTCGAATAGAATCATAGTACCAAGGAATATCATATCCTGAATGTTTTTGAAGTGTTGAAAGCATGACATGTACAAACCATACAAATATCGTTAAATAATGAGATGAAATTACGAAGGGTCCTAAGATTGTCGGTATTATATTAGTTAAAATATGTTCCCAAGGTGTACAAAACTCTGCTGATAA
>LN483844.1:0-29867 GCA_900002565.1 Culicoides sonorensis
CTTTCTATCGGATAAAAGAGCTAAATTAGATGATTTCTAAAATTTTTTTTTTGACGTATCTTTTCATTTAAAATAGGCCATATAAAACAAAGTTCCTGTCACTGCATACGTTGTCTATTAGATAAATGTTGATACAAAGTAACATTTTCTTTTGTCTATGAATTAAATTTTGTAAAATGAAATGAAAAAACGAAGGATATGAACATTACTAGAAGCTTAGGTTAATTAACATAACAATAAAGAGAAAAAATTGAAATAATATTACAGTGAAATAAGAAATTCCATTTTTAAATGAATAATGGAGACGTCTGGTTAAATGTAATGTTTGAGACTTTTGATGTTTATTTACAATACTTTTTCATATTCATGTTTACATTTTTTATTGAAATTAAATAAAAACTTTTTCTTGCCAGTCAAACCATTATTTATATTTTCAAAATTGATTGTATACTTTGTTTCTGTATTTATTTATTTATTATTATATGATTCGTTTTGTTATTTTTCAATAATATAAAAGTACACAATAATTTAGCCAACCGTTAAATCTACAAGAAAATTTAACAAAGAGTATGAAAAAAATAAGATTTTTTCTCCTGCAATAATAACAATAAAAGAAGAAAAATATTGGCAAAGCATGAAAAGAAACCTCGATACACTTTTTCATCACTTTGCAAGATTTATGGTGAATGCAGTAGTAAATTGTCTCTAAGCATTGATTTTTAACTGAAATTATCGACGGTTATATTAGTGACCATATTTCAGTTTCTTTTTTTTGAATTGAATTCAATTGAGGGTTTAGTTTCCTCAAAATCAATTTTAATTTTAATATTCCAAAAGAGGAACTGCAAATCGTTTAAACTCACAAAGAAATTCTTTCACATGCAGCACGTAAATCGAACACTATGAAAAATCGAATAAAATTGCAGTTGTACAAAACTTTTCTTTTTATTTAATCATCATCATCATCATCACTGTATTTCTTTTATTCCTATTAATATAGCGTTAGGATGCATTTTTTTGGATTGAATCATGGAATTATATGTTCAAATTTCAAACTTTTACCTTACTTCACTTTTTCTACCTATTACTATAATGGTACTTCTCGTTTTTCAAATATGATGCGAAATAATTGGATAATAGTTTTCCTGTTTAGCAGTAAAATATTTTCCTTAAAAAGTATTACATTCGAATTATCTGAAAACGAACATTCAGATTTTTTGTGCTATTTTCAAAGTAAAACAAAATATTACTTATTTTCTAAGCTATCAGCAAAAAAAATGTATATATATTAGAATGCTTGAAAAAGGTAGATATTTACCCGCCACATCCTATTGATTTATTAGAAAATTTATTCCACATGAAAACTGACAATAAATTTTCATCAGTTGTTATATTACTTTTTATCCATTTTTATTCTTTTTCCATCTCTCTCTCCTTAGATATAATGTGTATTTTGTAGGCCTCTTATTTCGCATGTAACTTGATATTGTACAGTTGTTGAAATATAATCTAGCTGTTGTACTTTTTTTTTTGAATAATACAAGTAAAGGTAGTTTTTTTTCGGTATGTATCGAGATAAAAGAGAAACAAATGGGAATTTTCTCAATGCAATCAAAACAAATTAAACTTGCATGAAGTTTTTGAACACTTTTCAATAGATATCGAATCTCAATCAGTTTGCTTCAAACTGCATTTTTTTCTTTTTTGATTGAATTTCCTCACAACAAAGCGTTGAAATTTAATTTAATTCAAAATTGGACCTTTCTCATTACATTTGAATGTTCATTTGAAAGTTTAAAATTCGTACATTTCTTGAATAAAGTTTTCAACTTTTTCAATAGAAGTTCATAAATTTCTTCTTTGGCCAAAATTATAATTATTTTGTTTCATTTTAATGTTCATTGAGTTTTAATTTTATTAATTTATTAAATTTGTTATCAAACTTATTAAGAGGTAAATTTTCCAATCAAAAAGCAAGAGTAACTTACTCTGTAATATTGATATAAACAAAATAAATGTTCACAAAGTTTCTTTTATGAATTCACGTAAAATTATCAAATAAATTTTAATAGAGGGAAAAAGTTTTCCACCTGAAATGTTTCTTTTTCTGGTCAATGGTATTTTGTTAGACTATCAAAATAATTATGTGAAAGTTAGTGTATTTGTGTGTGTGTGTGTGTGTGTGTGTGGGACATATGAAAAATACACAACTCGTAATTGACTTATTTTCCTTTTATACCTTAATACAAATGAGGTACCGTTGCTTTTCACTATAAACAAGCAAGCAATAATATTTTGTATGTCTGTATAGTTTATTTATTTATAGAGTTTTAAAACAAGAGTAACCACAAAACCAGTAATTTATTTATTGAAAATACATGAAAATTGAGATGCTTTTTCAATATATATATAAATAAAAAAGATTAATTTCCTTTTATTTTCATTTTATACGTGGTTAGTAAACCTTTCCACAACGAGTTAATGAGGCATATTTGTTGTTAATGTGTGTGAGTGAGTGTGTGATGATATAAAATAAATTTATCAGAAAAAAGAGATTTGTTAAATCAATACGTATTTAAAATTTCTAACCGAATGAATAAGATAAAATTATATTGACCGGTAAATGGTAACAGAGTTTTGTTAATGTGATTCATTAGTATAATTTTTAAAATAAGGTGAGTCAACCAATAACATTTCGCCAGGAGACGAAACGAAGCACCACATAAGAAGACCTGAGAAGATCCTTAATTAACAATTTCTCATTTTTTGCTTGAGAAATCTATCTTGGACTGATCGATTCATTCTTCCACCTTATCATCATAGATTGAATTTATTGCAAATGATATCAATTCACCATCGACAAGTAGTGGCATGCTGTATCTTAATTTTTGATTTAATTAAAAATAAAATAAATTGTCCGTTATTGAAAGACAAATTGGTTATAAGAAGTAATCCATTCGGACTTAGAAACAATAGAATGCTTCAACAACCCAATGTCAAATCAAATTACATAGGGAACAGCACTATGAATAGATGCATTGGTTTGTTTAATGAATTTTGTGGAGACTTGCGATTGGACTGTGATAAACATAGTTTTAAGATTAAATTGGTTAAGAAAATCAAAAATTTATATTATAGTTTAAATGTCAATTTATGTAATTTTTAATTTAGAATAATGTAGAATTAAATGTTAGATTAAGTAAATGTATGTAATTATTAGTCACTATTTAGCTCCTGGGCGGACCGTTCGGGGGTGCAAGTAGTTGACTGTAGTCTTAATTTGAAAGCATTGGATGCCAGACGTGAAGAAATAAAAAGTATTATCAGAAGACAGATAATTAGTCAATGGAATGAACAATGGAATACCCCCACAACAAGACTACGTAAACGTACAGTTAAAGACCATACCCAAAGGTTTAAGTCAAGTGACAAGTTCCTCCGAAAACGATAGTGCATTTTGGCCAGATGTAGAACTGGACACACGAGATTATCGCATTCATACCTAATGAATAGGCTAACAACAGCAGCTGCTACGGCACTAGTCGGGCCGTGTGATTTTTGCAATTTTGAACCAATCTGCATTGACCACATCATGTACCACTGTCCTGAACTAAATGGTCCTCGAGAACGATTCCATATATACTTTGCTAGCCCCGATGACGAGCAAGAAAAGGACCACGAACTTTTCAAATTTCTTGATGAGTACCATTTTGTGTACTTATTGAACTTAATAATTATGCTATAAATTTATTTTATCTTCTCAAGTCCCCAATAATCAAAGTAGTTCGGGCACTATAATAGATATCTAATTATAAAATAAACATTAGCATTTATGTTTTTTTTTTAAATATTTCAGTTGCATTTGATTGGATTGAAAATCGAAACAGTAATGCTATTTAAAAAAAGTACCATATCAATTTTATGTCAGCTTATATAAAAAATATGACATTATTTTACTCATTTTATTTTACTTTATTTTTATCCTTTATGACAATGAAAAATTGTATTGAGAATTCAAATGATGTGAATACCAGTAATACAGCATCCAAGTGAGTGAGACACAATTTTTAGAATAAAATAATAAAAATGCATTTCTGAATCAAAATGTATCTACATATTGAAAATAGCATTATTGATCATTGAGCAGAATATAATAGTAATAATAAAAAATAAAACACCTGCTTCTCGTTCAATTCACAGTTTTTTTATTCCATTCATGGTTTCATATATTATAATATTTTTCCGTATGTTTTGTTTTCAATAAATTCACTTATATACATATGTAATCCTCTAATAAAATGTAATAATAAGATAATAACGACAATATACGATGGATGCATATAAGCAAATGTTTATTGACAATATTGATATTTATAACGGTTTTTATTTTCTTCTTGCATTCGTTTGAAAAGTTTTTTTATTTATAACAGTGTTAAACTATAAATAACAGTTAATTATTGTTATCCTTTTTCTGTTAAGTAATCATATCATAACTTTAATTAAAATATTCATAAAATCTCTTGAACATCAATAAAATTTGAAAGCGTTTCAATTACATGAATATAAATATCTAAGTAAAAGTTACTTACAATCTCTTAAGGACTCTCAACACACATAACATATATATTTCAATTTTAATTCATTAAAAATTAATGGAACAGCCTAGTACCTTGTAAAAATAAACAAGCTTTCTCGTAATTCTTTTGCATTTTAAAACATTGCTGCATAAAATACCAGCCAACATATAACTAACCTTAACTAACAATTATTATTTTACGTATTCAGATATGGGAATCATGGAATGGTATGAAATAATAATTCAATATGTTTTTCACACACAAACACACACAAATCGTGTACAAAATATATACGAAGTTTTTCGACAATAAATAATAAACAGTTGTTGTTCTTGTTATATGTGTGCTTGATATGTATGTTTTAATGTGTGTATTGTGTGCATTAATGAAAAATATATATTTACATTTCTCTGTGTGATTATATTATTATTTTTTTGGTAAAGAGACGTTTTGTCTCCTGCCTGGCATGAATATTTTGTTTTTGAATGTTTGTACAGGGTCCTTTATGTATACAGATACTGTGTAAAGATAATAAAGTCTTTTGTATTTGTATTTGTAATTCTATACAGCTCCTAGATGAGGCTCTGTAACATTCATATTTGAATGTGTTGGTTTCAAAATACGTGTGATTTGAATGGGATAAATTTTTGACAGACGCATGCGTTTCAAGGGATGCGCATTTCTTACGAAAATACACGATTTTATTCATTTAAATAAATTGTACAAACATTTGACATATGATATCGAGGTAAAATGTTCCTTTTTCCATGATTCTTATATGTGTCGTTGTAGTTGTATGTGCAATTTTTTAAAGTGAGACCATACAAAATTAGTAGCACACGATTCATAAAAGTTCGATCCGTGTGAAGAGACACATCACATCGTAAAATAAGGAATCTTTGTAGAAGAAAATTTATAATAATAGTAAAGAATATATCAACAAAATCATCTAGTGCAGTCAATAGTTAAAAATTAACGATTAATAAGTGTTCTATTTCTGCAAAATCCTTTATGATTAAGTTGTTAAAAGTAACTTCAATTTTCGTGTGTGTTTTCTTCTGACAATTATTGCTAAAGTGTCAAAATCTTCTATGAATATACAATGCATACACATAATAAAACAGAATAATAATGAAAATAAATAAGTTAAATGAGGAAAAATGTAATAAAATATGTGTCTCAAGTGGAAAAAAAAACAATGAAAATAAAATTATAATAAATAGAAGTTAAATCATAAACATTTCACTTCCCCAATCATCAGTTAACCTTGTTAAATTATTTTGAAATAAATTAGCCGAATTGTATATAACACACAAAAAACTTGAAGTGTTCTAGTGAAAAAAGTATAAAAAAATACACAATATAGTACTCGATATGAAGGTGTGTGATGTAATACAAAAAAAGCAAAAATAATTTCTTGGTATTTACTTGAATTCGTTTAAATTTTTTTTTTTCTCAATACAAATATTGTGATTATTTATTTTTATTTTATTGTATGAAAAAAATAAAAAAAATTAAGGGCGTACGCAATCAAAAAAAAATAACAAATGAAAATTGATTAACTACTTAAACTTGTGTTCATATGAAAAACTTCACCACACATATCATGTGAGGGTTTAACATTAATGTGTTTTATGTATCAGCATTTCATTGAAATTATCTTAATATTAATGAAATTCTCATCCCAATTTTATAACATTTTTTTTTGAAGTGTCACCTGCTTTCATTTCATTTTAATTTAATTTCAATATATTTTTTTCCTTGCAGTAATAATTATAATTTGAATAAAATTGCCAATTAAATTCAAAAAAAAACACACACACACACACACAAATAAATAAAAGAAAAAAATTTGATTACCTACGTGGGAAAATCTCTCATGCTGTATTTTTCCCACTTTTTCTTTCATCCAACGAGTATCGAATTCAAGCAAAAATATAACTAAAAGGAAATATCTTTCATAATAAAAGAAAAAAAAATACAATGACACGCAGCTACTTCTTTTATTTTCGTTTCTTATTTTGACACAATAATTTTCATACATTTCTTCACCTCTTTTTGACATATTTTCACCCAATTCAAATAAAACATGTGGTAAAGTTGACATTTGATTTTCATTTATGTATATAAATTTCATGTCTCATATGTGTGCAAGGGTGAAATCAAAAAATATTTTTACATGAAGGTTTTGAATTACCCGGTATTATAATGTGAAACCCACATTTTTATTTTATTTTATATACACAAGACAAAATCTGAGAAGAAAATATTGTAGATAGCTAATCTTATTTGTAAGTATGATGTATGTTTACTTTTTACACACACACACACACAAATCAAGATTAAAGGTTTCAAGTTTCCCAAATATAATATGAAAAACACAGAAAATAGGACATGAAGAGAAAGTAAAAGAAGAAAATCGAAAAGCACACTGAAAATATATCTTTATATTTGGAAATGAGAGCAAAACAAAAAAAAACAGATCTTATACACATCGTCATTCATTTTTTCTGATTCCTTTTAATATTTGTGAATAAGGAAATCAATATTTTTGATTCGTATATATTTTACATTCATTTTTTTGCTCCAAGTGCTAAAATATATAAATTTCATACACTGTTTGCGTGTCTTGTTTATAAAAAATTAGGAAATTATTATTTGTTTTGCAGTAAACAGATCTCTTTGAACTTTAAATATTTAATGTGGTTCTTTCATCGCTTCAAAGCATTAAAATTGTGCTTAACAAGAAGAAAAAAAAACTCCAATTCAATTTGAATTAAATAAATGAAAGTAACACAAAAAGCGAACATACAAAAAAATGACAACCACAGTTTATGTTTTAAAATTTGACAGACAAAGTTTTTATGATGTCCCTTTTCGCAAATAAATGATCCAAATAATATTTTTTTTTTGTCTACTAAATATAATTTTCATGAAACTGCAGATAAACTTCACTTTTATACACATATAAATATATATTTAATTCAAAAAACATGACAATTTGTACATCAACAAAATAATTTTCCAATTCAAATTCATTCGTTATGTGTGTGTGTGTGTGTGTATGTTTGTGTGGTTTTTCTATGAAATATTGAATGGAATGCCACAAAAACATGCTCAATGCTCTTACATAAAATGCAATTATTAAATTTATGATACACCAAAGTATAAACGAAACATTCATTAATATGAATCTTCGAGAAATACAAGAAAAAATAAGGAAAAAAAAATTTCAGAGTACATAAAACTAAATTCAATATGCAAATTTTTGTCGCACAAGAAATAATATTTCTCATTAGTTTGAATGCTCCTTTTTTTCTTTTCAATATTATTGAATTGAATTGAAATAATAATTTCGTGTTTTTCTGTGCAGGTCTTTTTTGTTGGAGATGAATTATAAACTAGCAAACAAAAAAAGATAATATGAATTTATTTGAGTTATGGTGATTAATATTCAGGATTTATCTAAGTTATTTCCTACAAATGTTAAATTTTTATGGGCAAAAAAAAAATTAAATTCATAACATTTATTATTATTATAAAATTTATTTATGTAAAAAGTTTTTTTTTTTTAATTTTAATGTATTGTTTTTGCTCTATTTAAAAAAAACAGTTCAGATAAGAGAATTAAATGGAATTTGTAGGTCTTTTTTTCAGTGAAGCATAACCCTTTCTTTCCCAGGAATAGGTCCAGCAGGAATTTTTGATCAAATTTTATATTTTCTAATAAATTTTGACCCCAAAATGAATGATCGACCAAAAAAATTGGTTTTTAGAGTAAAAATTGTTCAGACAGAGCTAGTAAAAATACGTATAACTTCTATAGAAGCACGTACAGAAATTTCAATATACTAATTTTGGTTTTCTGACCCCGTAAGATTATTTTTAAAACTAGTTCAGAAAATATCAAAAAATTCCTCTAAAAAATCTCTAAATCTGTTTGTTCAAGATGAAATTGTAAAAAAGTAAAAAATATACCTTAAAATGTTTTTATAATAGGCACACCATTTGGGCACTTTTCGGTGGGAAAATCCCGATTCCCGATTTTTAACATTGAAAAATATTATTATCAGGAAAGTCAAAAATCTGACCTTAGTTTGTCAAAACTTTCCTGACAAATTTTCAAAAATTTTGTCGTTCATGAATATGCAGATCGATAGAAAATCAAAAATTACAGCGTCTTGTATCTACGTTTTTCAATTGGAGAGCGCTAAGAGCGCTTTTTGTGAAATTAAAGTCGGTTTTTAGAGTTTCCTAAAAAATTTTCCCAGGCAAAGGTCGTTGATGAGTTTACAGAACCATAAAGAATCAAAACATAGAGCGTCTTGTATCTGGACTTTTGATTTGGACCCTCAAGAACGTGCTGAGAGCTGATTTTGTGATTTACACGAAGAAAAAAGTTGAAAAACAGCAAAAAAAATGAAAATTAGGGTAAAAGTCGTTGATGACACGGGAAGATTCCTGGGGTCCGAAAGACCCCTCCTCCAGACTGACAAAGTGGTTGATAAGGTCATTGATAACTTCAGTATAGTAAAAAATGAATAGTTTTAACTTTCCCGCTTTTTTCTTTAAATTCCAGATTTTTTTTCTAAACTAGTCCCGATTTTTCATGAAAAGTACCTGGTATGCCTAATTTAAAATCGATGCTCCACCTGTAAGACACTGAGAAAGAAAGGTTTAATATTTCTACTTTTCTTTGAAATTTCCAATATTTTCCAATATTTTCACGTCAAAGAATCAATTTTGACGATATCATGATTAGAGGGAAAATTCAATTAAATTACTTTCAGAAAATAATGATAAGGATGTTGATTTATTTTGTCAGCTAACGTAATTTATCTCGAAGATCTTGAATAAAGATAAATTTGATGTATTAAATACACAAGTAATTACATATTATATGGAAAATTAGTTATTCTGTTCGTGATTTGCTTGCAAATCATCAAAACAACGTTTAAAAGTTTCATTGAAAGACATTTCAAAGAATTTCCACGAATTTTCATACATTAACAAAACACTTTTAACACTTTATTACTTTGCATCTCAAAAAATAAATAAAAAAAAACATTTTTATTATAATTAAACACTAAACATCCGTCTTACTTTGTGTAATGACAAAACATTTTAAAATTTTATTACACACAAATCTACCTCAAAAATTTATTTACATTTTCCATACAAAACAACTCACAGAGAACTTTCAATCACTAACTTTCTCTTTATCATTGTTAATGTGGTTTTTTGTATGTGAATTTGTTTTTACTGTTTATTGTATATGTCTGTGTGTAAGTTGGTTGGTTAAATAATGTCAAACATTTGTAAGTGAATGAATAATGTTTATGTGTGTGTGTATGTGTGCGTTGTATAATAATAAAGTTTTTGTTATTTGAATGTATGATTTAGAAAGATGAAAATAAATATACAAATTGTAAATAATTTATCATTTTACAACAAAATATCCTGGAATGTAACAAACATACCTTTAATTAATACGATACATAATTAAGTTGAATATTTAGTATCAGATTCTCTGTAAATTTACTATGACTTTGTATTTCAATGCAGCACACACACACACAAGCACACCGGGACAAGGACGACAATATTAACTTTGATTTATATTTAATGTGAATAAAATTTTGCTTACAACATCATAAATCATTATGTTAGAACCAGTAATAATAAAAATATATAAAATAAATGAAATGAAATGTAAACGATACAAATAAAGATTAATATGAATATAAGAAGTGGATGCTGAGACTTTAAGACGAGATATCAAGTGAAATAAATTGAATAAAATAAGTGGACTAGTATTCTTTTGGGTGTATCATGTTATTATATGCATTTCAATTTTTGTCTCGTTTGATCCTTTTATATCACTACAAAAGCTTTTGTGTGCATTTAACATGAATAAACATCAAACAATTTTCTTATGCTCTACTGAACACTAATCTTACATTTGAATTATGTGTAAGGTATTTGAATGAGAAGAAATCGGGCGTTTTCATAAAATCTTGTTATGAATATTTTTGTTGAAAAAATTTCGTTTTCTTTATAAACAATTAACAGAGCTTTGACTAATTACAAAATGCCTGCAAACTTTGGTAGGAAAAACATAAATTCAATTTAATTATTAGGCATTAAGAAGTTTTGTTTGTCTCTGATTTTGTTTTATATCTTAATATCTTTTTTCCCTTAAATGCTTTTTTAATTTTCTTTTTTTTCACTGTAAGTTGAAAACTTCCAGGAAATCAGCCAAGAGTGCTTAGCGCTTAAATCGCAGGCGGGGTGGTTTGTTAAATGTCATTGCATGCTGAGTAAACGCCAAGCACTGATTGATTCTTTAAATTCATAATCTCTCGTTGATCAGTGTAAAGTTTATGACCAGGTTGTTCCATCTGAAAGCTACAAGGAAGCAATTCCAAGTACATGGCGGAGTAAACGCCAAGCACTGATTGATTCTTTAAATGCAAAATTTCTCGTTGATCAGTGTAAAGATTATGACCAGGTGGTTTCATATGAGAGCTACAAGGAGCCAATTTCAAGTACATGGTCGGGTTTGTTGCTATTACAGTATATGTTAAAGCCATTGATGTCCATGGTGGGTGTTTCCTTCGTTAAGCTAGTTCCTTAAACAGATGCTACGGTTTTTAGCTAAGGTTAGTATTCGTACGGGTCTTTGCCTGTAGGTAGAGTGATTTCACATTCCAGGTAGCCAAACATAAGTCCTTATTTCGCTTTCGTTTCGTTGCCGATATAGCTCTCAGGTCTTATTCTCCTTCTTCGTTTGTGCACCGTTTTCAACTCACGGTGTTTGTTTATAACTACAAACATCATAATTATATTAAAAACAACCTTTTTTCATATTCTTATGTCAGAACATGTTGTATTTAAGAATTCAAAACAAACTCACATAACATTTCGGTTATGGAAATTCTTGTCTCAAATTATTTTCAACTTTTGTTTGAAATATAAATTCTTTTTGATGAGATGTAAAAAGGTAACATGTTAACAAAGATTTATCCAGTCTTTTTATTCTGTTTTAACAAACGACGAAGATGAGCTAAAAATGTATAATCCTTTGCATTCTATAATAATTTGCCTTTCAAAATTTTTTCTTCCATACCTTAAACATTTTTGTGGAAAATATATACATTAAATAATTTTTTACTTCAGGGCATAATTTACTTTTTCATCTGTGTGTATTTATTAAATACTTTGTGAAAAAGGGTGAGGAAAAACTAAAATGAAATTGTAGTTTTAATTCTTTTACCTGTAAAATCGATTTTGTTTCTGTTAAAGAAAATTTAAAATTTTTTAAAAAAACTCAAAATATAAAAGGAAAAGCTGTGTCCTTTGAATTTTCTTACAGTTAAATAAAAAAAAAATTATATCAAAAAGATAAATTTTTGAACGTGACATAACTTTATATTATTATTTGAATTTATAATAAAATGAGTTAAATTTTGCCAAAAAGTTTAAGAAATTAATTTACTTTAAAGCTAAATAGCCAAAAACAAAAAGTATGAAATTAAAAGGAAATTTAAGACAAATTTTAAGAGATTACATGGATTTTCAATGTAACATTCATTTACTTTAGTAATCTTTTTGAGTTTTGTTTATTTTTGTTACATAGCACAACTTTTCAATTAAATTTCTTTAAAAATGTTTTAACAAGTTAGTATATAATTAGATTGATTGAAAACTTAAATTTAAGGTACAACGTTCTATAATTAATTTAATATCACAGCTTCTAAGTTTCACCAAACTGTATTTTTTTTGTATGTTCATTCATAATGGACCGAATAATGTAATAATGCAATTTTATAAAGTTCCTTTGTACGTAAATATAAATGTTTATTTCATTGAAATGTTAAATGCATTGAAATAAGGCATGAAACTTTGTAAAATGATATCAATTCGAGTCTAAATTTTGCTTGCTAAGTATTTTCTTTGCCATTACATCAGTTGTCGTTGAAGAAATCGATATATGTTTAAGGTATAGTCAACATGTTACTTGTAATATCTTCTTAATATCATTCAAATTAAATTGAAAATTGAGTTTCAACATTTTTTTTCTATGAAAAGAAGTCTGTAATACATGTAGAAAATGTAAAATATTCCTTTTAATATGAGTGCACCTGTAAACATACATTTGTAATTTAATTTTCAATTTTATTAGGCCAATTCATTTATAGAAAACTGCAGACAAGTTTATCTTTAATCTTCTTGAATGAAATGGTTTCAGTTCTTTTTTAACATGTATAGAAATATATTCAAGAGTTTATAATTTAATAAAGTCTTTTGTATACAAATTCTATTCAAATTTTGATTTGTATAAATTGAAATAAGGAAGTTATTATGTGGTTTACTTTGAATGACAATATTGTGGTTACATTTTATTGAACATATCAGTATTTTCTGTGTCTTTTCAATAAGATTTTTATTTTAAATTAACTCAGAAACAAACAAAATTTTAATCCCAAACTTTTCCATATGAAAATCGACCGAAAAGGATTACCATTTAATGTTAAATGTAAAACTAAAAAAAAATATTTTCCGAATACTGTTTTAAAGTGATTTAAGGTTTAAAGAAAATAATAATACAAAGTTTAGGTCTTTAAAAATGTTATACATTTCCATGTAAATTTCAAACAAAAAGAATGTGTATAAATATAAAAATACCTTTTAAAGCTCCTTTGTTAATGTTGTTTGTTCTTGTTCTTTCACTGCTTAAGACAGGAACAATAATATTAACATATACCAAAGCTCAATGTACATTTACTTGCTTATTTTTCTCATTTTAAAAGTTATACTTGAAAAATGGGTGACTCACATTTTTTGTTTTTATTATTATGCTTATCCAGGCAATGTAACACAGATAAAAATTGAAAGCTAAAAAGTTAAGCAGAAATGCTTATTCTGCTATATTTTTACAGAACAAAAAAAACTGTGTAACAAGAATAAACTTTTTCTATTAACTATCTACAAACATGCATAGGCACTCAAAAATGTTATAGACTTTTTACGTTTTTTTTTGTGTGTGTGTGTGTTATTATTATTTCTTTTTCCTTTTATTTAAACAATTGAAACGGCTTAGTTTTCTCGTACATGTAAATTTCATATTTATGTTTTAAAGTTCCTAGAATAAAGCCTTATTTTAGAAAAATATTAACAGATTGTGTGTGTTATGTATTTCAATGTTTGAAAATTGTTACAACAACTTAGCAAGTTTAAAACAATGGCATTATTTTATGCTGGATTGTAAGATCTTTCCCCTTAGGCAAATAGCAATTTGCAGGGAAAACGCATTTGACTATATTTTATCTATATATTAATAAATAAATGTGCACTCTAGTATTGCATACTCTAGGATTTTGTCAAAAAAGTGCCATTTTTAAATGGAAATTGAGATTTGCTACAAAAAAAGCTCTACAGCTCTACCCGTGGAAATACAATAATGTGCTCTATTAGAAAAGTGTTCTCATAGAGTATACGAACAACTTTGTAGAAGATTAGAAAAAAATCTGAGAACTCCTTATATACTTAAATTGAGCCTCAAAATGTGCTATTCACGTTGTCGCCATAAAATTAAAAAAAAAAATCAAGAGAAATTTCGATATGATCTTTAAAAGAAGTCCTAGGGCAAAAATTTAATGAAAAATCGTATCTTTTTTTGACTATATTTTATCTATATATTAATGAATAAATATGCTATATAAATAGTATTCCTTAAAAACTTTTTATGGTGAAAATGTAAGGGTTCAGCTTTTCTCGCCTGTTAAAAATATCTTTTAATAAAATATACTTACTCAACAAGGAGCGAGGGTCTTTACGGAGGTTTAAAAGCTCTTCATTGTTTGTACTCCTCAAAATATTGAGTATTCGCTCGCAAAACGTCTTGTAACGTGGCATTGTAAAAATTGTAAAAATTCAATACCCAACTTAAATGAATGAACTAAAAATATAGTATTTATATAGCGCTATACCATAAACCAAAATATAGTCCCGGGAAGGGAGTCATATGGTAAATGAACCCGTCTGAGTGCTGGTTCTCTTCTGTCGAGACCGTCTTGGTGCCCTAGAAATCTGATCTGAATCACTATAAGTATAGTGATTCATTGCTTAGAGGGTAGTGATTTAATTTTTTTTAATTTAAACTTAAAAAATCAGTTAAAATCAAAATAATTGTTCAACAATTGTACATCTGTCTAGTCATATGATGAAATTTCACAGGAAAAAAAATCTGATTACAATGTTTAAATAAATTAAAATGATAATCAACAAATTAATGATGCATTAAATGGCTGTAAATAAAAAAAATCTTCTTTTCTTTTTGAAACACAAATCTGGATGCACTGAAATTCCTTCTATTTTGGCTAAGTTCATGCCATGTTGAGAAAGAAAGAAATTACTTTTTATTATTTCATAATGAATGAATATCATCTGGCTTGTAAAACAGTATTATAAGCTTGAATGCTCTTTGTTTGAAGACAAATATGTTACGCATATTTAAGCTAAATAATTCTTTTTGTGTAAAACATGGTACTTTTTAGAGATATGCTTTGACCGTTTAATTAGAATTTGCTTTACTTTTTTTCTCCTCTTTTACTGATAAGAGAATTTTTTTAAAGCAAATAGAAAATTTAACCATGTGTGTGTGTGTATGTTGAATACTTTAAAATTCATGATAAAATAATATTTATATAAAGTTCAAGCAATTTTCCACTTAAAAACTGTTAACCATGTTGAAGAGCAAATAACCCATCTTTATAGAATTCATTTACTTTACTTTCAACTCTGTTGAAACGAGACGAATTTTCTAAATCAAAAGTAAATTAAATTTTGCTAGATGTGTGTAATGTTAATATAAAACTGAAAAAAGGTAATTTCATGAATGGATTATCTCGTGTGCATTTTTTTCATATGAAATTTCAAACCATTAGCTTTATGAGGCTTATAAAGAGTTTTTAATAAGCTTATGATATTATGTAAATACACTAATTTTGAATTTTAATTTTCAATAAAATTGATTGAAAGTCATGAAAATTTTTGTACTGTTTTTTTTTTTAATAATGCGATTATGAACTTAGAACTTCAATTTATTTTATTATTTTAATTTAAGTGAATACCAAGAAATAAGACAATATTTTATTTTTAAGTAATGGCCTAAACACTTAGATGAGATGAAAACATACAACAACGTTGTCAGGTCTATTCTCGAAACAATATTTTTAGAAATAATAGTGCTAAAAAAATTCAATGCTTTTGTATAAAATTGTAAAATGAAAATAATAGAAAAAAAGTTTAATATAAACATCGGAATAAGTGAAAATACTCATCAACTGTTGTATACCAACAGAGACAGCTGTGTAAAAATTGTACAGCTATTGTGTCATCTTTTAAAAAATTCTAGAATTATATTTGAAATGTGTAAAGTAC
Source organism: Culicoides sonorensis (assembly GCA_900002565.1). Classification (NCBI taxonomy): domain Eukaryota; kingdom Metazoa; phylum Arthropoda; class Insecta; order Diptera; family Ceratopogonidae; genus Culicoides; species Culicoides sonorensis. The sequence continues at coordinate 16,023 of LN483844.1, forward strand.
AATAGTACTAGAATTCAAAAAAAAATAAAAATTAAATTGAAAAGGGCGGAAACATTCAGAAAGGTTATATTGTCAACTTTTCGAGTGACGCGTAGAAAAAATAAATAGTGTGAATATAGTGAGTGAAGATAAAAATTGCAATCATACAGAAGTGCATCATCGTGATTATTATTTTTGTTAAGTGGATACATTCTTGATCTATAAATCATGGCTTGGGGTTACTGGAGTGCAACTGCCATTGATCGAGGTCGTTCGCCAAGACGAAATACATCGATTTCAACTACACAAGTGGCAAAATATCCATCACAACAGTCATCCTATCAACAGCAGCAGCAGCAACAACAACAACAATTCCAAGAAACACAGTGTCCAATCGGAAATTCATGCCCTCAAGCTGTTGGCCAAGATGCACAAGGTGGCACTGTGTGTAATAGTCCGTGTCAAAGTCCGTGTCAACAAAGTCCTTGTGGTAGTCCATGTCGCAGTGAATGTCGTAGCATGAGTTGTCGAAGTCAGTGTCATAGTCCTGAGTTTGATAATGCTCCACCACCACCGCAAGTGATTCAATGTACATATACTTCAAGGAGACAAAGTCTTGAAAGTAACCAGGTAAGGATATTGAATTGAAAATTATTACACGGAAATTTTCAAGTGAATATTGACATTTTCTATTCAAAATAATGAATAGCAACTAGGGAAATCATAGTCACGACACAAAAATCACCACACATAACGAGCTACCCTTTTTGTGTAAAATTTACAATGTGCAATTTCAACTTAACTATCTGTATCTCAATCTTCATGATATATAAATTTAATTTTAAAAAAGTACTTGCAAAATAAGCCTGATTTTATGATAAGCACACTTCTCGTTGTTAAGCTTGTCGCATGCATTTTATATACTATACGAATAAAGTGAATAAGTCGTAGCGACATGAAAATATATAATGATGAAATTGCATTGGCAAGTGTCCATAAATGAGGTTCTTCAATCTATAAAATATTTCCCTGTTTCAAGTACCACTGACGACGATATGAGTGGTGATTCGGTATTTTTATTATCATTATTTCAACATAAAATTCAATGTTTGGTGATAATAATATTGTTAATAAAAATATATACACTTCACATTGCAAGTTTTTGTGGATTTTGTCACTTGTCAGCTAATGCCAACAATATCTCCATAATATTTTTCCCTTGTATTATTATAATGAGATAGAACTTTTATTTTTTTTTTATTATTCTAAAATAGAATAATAATGACAAGACAATAATCCTCGTTTTTATAGCTTAAAAGGATTACCTTCTAATAGTTTGACATGCCATATTGCTACATAATACATCACAATTATCATATAAATACAGTCTGGAAAATAATCATTGAAACTGTCACATAGATACATTTATATATCTGTTTGGGTAAAATCCCATTTAAAAACTTGAACATTTATGCCAAATATTGTGTGTGTATCTAGAGCAGACGAAGAGACGATGATTTCTAGAAAGTAATCCAAAGTTCAAATAAAGGGGATTAGGTGATACAGTTTTTGTATTGACGCAAGCATTATTACGAGTACTTATAAAATAGAAGATTATTTAAAAGTTAAGCTGTATAAGGTCATTTTGTTTTCGTTACAAGAATATGTGTGACAAAAAATTTAATGTCGTTAACATGAAAATGAAAAAGTTTATAGAAAACAAGTAAAAAAACATATTACAATAGCTTGAAAATGTATTTCTTTTCTTAACCCATTAAACGCCGCTTGCCGATTTTTCGACCAGTAACTTTTGAACCGATTTTCTCCTAGAAGTTTTCAAAAAGATATTTTGGACTAGCTTTGTTGATTTTTTCGGTTAAAGTAAGAAAAATTATTAGCAGAAATAAAATGAAAAGTCAAGCAATTTTTCCCTTCGTACAAGTATGAAACTCAAAATTTTCACCGAAACGAAAAGTATTCACTTTTACACAAAGAACAAACCCTAGAAGAAAATTTTGCTTTAAATTCTATATTTCTAGAAGAGGCGATTAATGGGTTAAATAATAATAACTTGTATTTCTCAGTAGATAACGATTAAGCTCATTTCGAATATGATTCTTTTCTAAATTTGATATATTTTTAATTCATATTCGAGTTTGAATTTGCAATAAATGAAAATTAAAAACATATTTCTTCACCATTATGCCACTACATTTCTATGTTAGTCAGTCAATATTTGCATATCACTCAATGTTCAGTGAAATGCACCATTTCATTTGAATATTGTAAGTTTTATATTATTTGTGGTTATACCTAATGAACATGCATGTATTATGGTGATAACATTACAAAAGGGGATACTTTGTTTAATTAGAAAATGTCAATATTCGTTGTTCAATATGTCCACTACTTACAACCAAAATTGAGTGTAAATATATTTATAGCAATTTTTTGTCTCTTTTTCCTTTTATTTTAAAATAACTGATTGCCGAGTCATGTTGTAATACCTTTGCCACAGTGCATCATTGTGAATCTACCGAGCAAATAAAAGCAAACCAGTTATCAGATATTATTTGCCGTGCTGTGCAACCGTCAATACAATCAGCAAGCAATACTTTGACACGTGGTTCGACATTACGTGGAGACAATGGTGATTATGCAGTGCCACATCCTCATCCCCATACACATCATTACATGACAACAACATCCGATACACCCCGCTCATTAAGTCGTGTTGGTTCGTGTCCTGGCTCAACACGTGGCTCAATTCACGGTTCAAATTCAGGATCAAGTCCTGGGGCCGATATCCATAGCATACATCATGGAAGTCATCCAAGTGTACTTGAAATGAGTTCAATTGGTGGTGGTTACAATAGTGATACATTACATAGTCGCACAAGTGGTCGAAGCACAAATTACGCTACAAGTCAATTCGAATATGCACATTATGACCGGATGCCAATACCAATACCAGTTCAAATTCCAATTGTGCCACCTCCTCCACCAATGAACTTGCATTCAGAAGAGGAAATTGAACCAGCTTATGCGACAGGTAAATCATACATCAAAAGATAATTTTTTTCATTTATTTTACTCACTTGTCACATTGAATGTTCACACGAATGTTTAATTAATACTAAACTAAATTATATACATTTTTTGATGTTGTTGGTGTTGCTGCTGCTGCTGCTGGTGTTACATGTGAATGTTGTCGATAAGAACACTGTTCTTGTCATTTTAATTGGAAAACTGATGTTTATGTAAATTAATCGAGTGGTCTCTCTGATGTTATTTTACACTTGAGGTGAAATATTGACCGTTATCAGAATAGAAGTAAAAATTACAATATCAAAATTAATATGATAGGGTGGTTTAGTCACTTACCGACAGTTTTAGGAAAATCGAATTTTAAACGTTTTTTAACTTTTTTATACAAGTTGAATACAATCTAAGTTGAAAACGCTGCAAATCACTCCCCGATTCTTTCATGTTAACAATTAATTTTAAGTGTTAAATATGGGAACTAATTGACCGAATTCGTTAAGTGCCTGGTATGATTGGTAAGAATCTTACGACGGAGGTTCGAACACAATCCTGGAAATGAAAATTAATTTGTGTTTTTCTAGTTCCGAATGAGCTCAAGTTTTACTTAGAATACATAGAAGCCTTTCTGGGATTTTTATGGGCTCTGAGTGAAACATGAGGCCGACTGGATCGGATGACAGTATAAATTGTAGGTCCCACGTAGTTAGACCATAGATAAATAGTGCTTACTATGGAAGCTTCGGCTGAAATATTATGAACACAATATGACCATTGGGTCCGCTATGGAGCTAGTTCATATCTAATCTAATCTTAGTGTTAAGTGGAAAAAGCATTAAATAAGTAAAAAAAGTACGAAATTATCGGTAAGTCATTAATCGACCCTATTTCATTTTAATATTACAAGTTTTCGAAGTACTTTAATTTTAAATTTCGTTTAGTTTTCAATTTGTCAAAATAAAATTTTAATGAAAAGGACATTGGTAAAAATTTTGGTGGAGTTATTTTCAAAATATAACTGAAATTCAAAATATCGATTGACAGAAGAGTAACTCATCATATTTTAAATTTTTCTTTTTTTTCTATAGTAATAATGAAAATTTAAAAAAAAAATATTTAGTTGGTATAAGATTTCTTTACAAAGCCATACCTTCTTCAAACAATGATAACTTCAGTATTTGTAAGCATTAGAATGTTCCACAATGTACACTTATGTTATGGCAAAGTGGCTTGTTTATTTTTTCCACTTACGTCTTCATTTTTTCTCTTACAAACACACATCTATCTCAACTATTTTCAAGATGATGCAAAGCGTTGTATTAAGCTTCTAGGTAAATTAAATACATTCTTAGCATACAACAAAAAAAAAGAAAAGAAAGAAACCTTGTGTATGTGCTGTTCAAATTTAATTTGATGCAACACATGTATTCTTATCTGTCTCAATGATACGGGGAAAACTAGGCAAATGTATTAAAATACAATATATATGAAGAGATAGGAAAATTTTTATCCAACCATTTTCATTCACTCTTAGTACATGCAAAAAGTACATATCAAACTATGTGTATATCATCTTCATTCTTTTTAAATTATGTTTGCTATCTTGAATAGGTGTTTTTTCTTCTATATAAGAAAAAAAAATAAAGTGATACATTGCAAAGTGGATGAAAATAAATCCATATATAATACCAAGTTGACATCAATAACAATAAACAGATATAAGGGCATGTTTACTCTTGTCCTTCATAATCCATTGAATTTTTATATTCAACAAATTGAAAATTGAAATGTAATAAACCAGACGCCTCCATTTTACTTCAACTTCAAAATTCAATTCTGATTTTGTCATGCATTTAATTAAAGTTAGTGCAAAATATTATTTTAATGGGTTATGAATGGGTTTTAAAAGACCACTACAAAGTAAAAAATAAAATTAAGTTACCAAAAACGTTAAAAAAAAACTTAAATGAAAATTAAAATAAGGACATCATTCCACCGTAACATTTGAAGTGCAATGAGCAAAAAATATTTACATTTGACGTTTGTGTAAACCCAAATTTTCTCTTTGATCATAATAATTGCAATGAAAAAAAAAGATTTTATTTATATTTATTTATTTATTTGTGTGCGTGTTAAATTCCGTGAAGGTTGTTCATGAAATAAATTTAGCCTGTCTTGTAAAAAAAAAATATTTTTTCGAACTTGAACATTTATTCTGACATAAATTTGGATTTTAATGCTCTTTGTTGAACTTTGATTGAAAATATCAATAAAATTATATTATTACATTACATAATAATAAGAAATTATTCTAATTGAACATTGAACTTTTGAGTTGAGCACTGAATTTGTTTTTTTAATGGTTTGGCCATTTATGTCAATCCAAACATTTTATTGAATAAAGTAACTTAAATGTTTAAAAAAAATTTGTAAAATTGTACAAAAAAAAAACATCACTCTTAATCAAAAAAAAAAAATAAAAAAAAAATCTATAAACTAGAAGAGAGTGTGTGTAAGCTATGATTAATGGCATCATTTGAAATTATAATTTGCTAGCAACACATTTTCGTTAAACAAATAACAACAACAACAAAAACTTTAAGTAAATGCTCAGTTATTTGTGATAGCTTGTGTCATATTGTTGAGAGTTTAGCATAGATGGATGAATGAAAGAAGCAAGTAAATGAGAGAAATAAAAATAATAAAAAACGGGTCATAATATTTTCATATACAATATGATCATGTCCTAAAAATTGTAATTTATAGATGTAATTTGACGCCATTTTGTTGGGATAATGCAAAAAGAATATGAAAAATTACAATTTTTTTCTCTCTTCTTTATTTTTTGCATTTATGTTATATTATTTAATAACTTGAACATTATGTGCTTGATGTGAAATAACAACGTTTTCGAAAAAAAAACACAATCTTATTTCGTTTTGTAAATGTTTGTTGAACGTTTATGATGTCATATTTACAAACATCAAACGTGTTATGTTTCATCAAAGAATTGAAAATAATGTTAGTTTGATTCCAACACACTTAAGCATATTTTCTCGATATGCCATTCAAACTTTCTTGTCCTTGAAAGTTAACTTTAACAAAACTTCTTAATTTGCACACATATAAAACAAATTCTTTTTTACTGAGAAATTTCTCAAAATTATTCAAAACTACTTTTACTGCATTTCGTAAGAAAAAATGCGCTATTACAGACGATTTGTCTGGCGTCACTCTGGCACTGATCACTGTCCATAACCTCGAAAATGGTTCTTTGGAGCAAAACCGGACTTTTTCTGAAAGTTAAGGAGCTCAATAGGATTATTTATAACTTATCAGTTTTGGGATTAGGCTCCAGAGCCGTCAAAGCTCAAAAACCGTTAAAACGGTTAAAAATTACTGTTTTTTTATTGGATAAAGGAACTTATTAGAACTCAAACCGTCAGAGCCTGAAAACGGTCAAAAGCTAAAAACCTCAGATATTTCTAAAATAGCAGATTTTTTTCAAAACGACAATTTTTTTTAAAATGACAAATTTTTTTCAGAAAATTCAAAGAGGCCAAGTTTTAAAAATCAATCAAAATTTCAAATTTTTATGATAGTGGAATTTTTCAAAATGATGGTTTTACAAAAAAAATTCAAAATGACAAACTTTATAAAAATTCCATCTATTTTAAAAATTTCAAAAAGGCGGAGTTTTAAAAATCAATTAAAATGACAGATTTTTCCAAAACTTTATATGTTTTAAAATAGCAGAATTTTTCAAAATGACGGTTTAACAAAAAAAAAATCAAAATGACAAACTTTAGAAAATTTTTAAAAATTACAGATTTTTTTAAAAAATTTCAAAGGAGTGGGGTTTAAAAATCAATCAAACGGATTTTCCAAAAACTTTTCAACCTTTTATAATGGCGGAATTTTAAAAAATTACGGTTTTTTTAAATTTTTCAAAATAATTTTTAATTTCACTCAATTAATCGAGTCCCATCGAAATGCACTTTTCTAAACCTTCTTCCTTCTAAATATATACCAATGCTCTTAAAAGTGTAGTAAAAACTCTCTTTATTGTAAAATTAACAAGAAAGTGTGAAATATTTATAACTCAATACGATATGATACGATTACAGAACATCTAGCATTTTTCTGCTTTCAGTTGTGAAGTCTAATGTTTCAATAAAAACAGAAGAAGAAAAAAAAGTGAAAATTCAATTCAACTGTAAAAAAGAAAATTACAAACACACAGAGATATTGTCAGATGAATCAGAATGTGTTCAGATATGCAGTAAATAATATCAGAAATGAAATGAAATAATAATAAAAAAAATACATAAAAAGAAAAGAAGGAAAAGTGATGTGATGAAATTCAATCGTTCCTTCAAATTATTTATTATTAAATTCATCTTTTTTTGTATTATTCTACGCTCGCTCTTATATTTATTTATGCTTGTGTTAATGCATTGTATTAAGTTTCTTGAATTCCTTATGGTTCATTCATTTATATATTTTTTTTCTGTTATATTATTTGTCTTTCATGGATTTATGATTGAATTGAAATTGATATTTATTCTCTTTTGTCTCGATTTTACTGTTTTTTTCTTATGATTTTCTTTTTCAATGTAAATACAATTTATTTATTTGTATTCTTTGATTGAAAAATAAGAATATTATACAATATAATTTATTTATTGTTAATGTTCAATGATTTTCTTCTTTCATATACATGGACAATACAAAAATATTCCTTTAAATCTAAAAGTAATTTATTTGAGCGAGTGATGAATTGAGCTGATTAAATTTATCAGAATTATATTAATAACTGATTTCCTTTTTTTTTCTTTTTCATTTTAGGTGAGTCACTCATTTTCATTTAGTACAGTGATGAGAAAAAATTATTGCTATCATACGTAAGTCATTAAAATTTAATCCGTTTTGTATTGCCTTGTCTATGCGTATTTTTAATCCAATTAGTTTCTTTTTTCTCACGTTAATACTTTTAAAACAATGTGAATAGAGACTTAATTTTCAATCTCATTTCAAAAGAATCATTTAACCCTGATTAAAGTCAATTGATTAAATATTAAATGCTTTTGCGATTGTGATTGAAAAACTTAATTGAATTTGATTGAGATGAGAAACTTTGCGATACAGTTCAAAAATCACATTTAAAAGTAATTGCTATGAGTTTGAGTTAAGAAATTTGCGAAAATTAGTTTAATGATATTTAGGGATGGATAACTAACAAATTTTTGATGTTTCAAGTCCTTTTAAACTTGTCATGTGGTGACTATGGTAATTTTAAGAATTTAAATGCCACAAATCTTGTAAACTTGTTCATTTAAGAAAATTTGAACATTTCATTTCCAAAATTTACATGACTATAAAATGTCTTCATTGAAATTTAAATAATTTTCATCAAAATAATCCAACAATCATAACCTCTAGTCTTCCATTATTAATTTAAAATATCATTTCACAAGTATTTCATACTTGACTGGGATTATATATCATATTCTATTTGACTTGAACATACTTTCAAATCAATTTATGTATGATTAAAATTATAATAATAAATTATGATATGATTAGTTTCTATTTTATTCATTCAAATATCATATCATTTCAAGGATTTGATTAAATTTGAATGATGCTTTTTGTTGAATGATGTTATTTCTAATGCCAACAATTTATACACTGTAAATGCTATTTTCGGTACATTGTTCAGTCGCAGGCTCCAATTTTTGGCTATGAAATATCGACTTGGTTACTTCAGCAAAGTTGCAGCTTGAAATATTCTCTTCAAATTTGATTCACGTCACTTTTACCTAAAACTTGCAAAAATATGATTTTTTTAATCAAAAACGTAATAATGTGTTTCCTTTTGAAAATTCCCGTCGCAATTCCCGTCGCAATTCCCGTCGCAATTCTCGTTGCAATAAAAAACATTTTCAGTGTAAAAACATAATTTTTGGCTAATATTAAAATCAATATTATAACAATCATAAAAAAAGTTAAACTAATATGATTAAAATTGCTGATTCACAAGTAAACATCATTGAACTGCTCTCAATAAAATTTATTTAGCTAATCTTACATTTTCAATTCCCTTTTCAGCTAAAATTTCATCAATATAATCCTTTTAAAATACTCTTTTAATTTCACTGGAATGACTTTGATAATTGTAATTTTGTAAATGTTAAAACATAAAAGTAAAATCTCTTATTAACCAAAAAAAAATTATCTTTTTTTTTAAAATCCCGTCAAAAAATTTTTGTCCTCTTTTAATATCACTTTTAAAAAAGGTTTAAAATTAAATCATAAACAGACACTTGACATTGTATCTTTATTTTTACCTGACAAAAACAACCTTTTTTTTAATATCTTTGTTCAATCAATTTCCTTTTTTTTTCTTAATGTGCAATACACTTAAATACAATGGCAAGTTAAAAGTTTTTGGTAAGACAAAGAATGAAAGTGAAAATGAAAAGCCAAAAAATAGCAATTTTAATTACATTCAGGTCATGAAAATAATCCCACTCTAAAAATCATAGATTCTGCGAAAAAATTAAGACGAAAAAGTGGAAAATACTTTTTTAATATTTATTGTTGAATTATTTTGTGTGTTTACTTTAATCATAAAGTTTTTATCGTAATTTTCGTCTCATTTTACTTGTAACGAACAAAAATTAATGCATATTATGACACTGTAATGAAACTCAAACTTTTTCAAGTTATTGATTTGAACAAGAAAATCTTAAAAAGGTTTTTTTCCTTTAATATCACAAAATTCGTCATGGATTAAAGAAGAATCTTTTTTATTCTAGTAAATGATGATAAATTAACATGTTTGTAATTACGTCTCACAATATCCCTAATTATTTTCTTTTGAGATTGATTTTCTTAATATGAGAAAATCTTTAAAAATAATGCTCTTTAAATCTTGAATAAACTTAATGAGTATTTTTCCTAAATTTAATGCTTACACACGCACAAATAACAAATATATATGAAAAAGTATAAATAACACCCATAGCATTAAAATGTTTGTGTGCATGATAAAAGAAGAAAAAAAGTGATAATAATACGTTTTCCTGATTTCAATTAATTACACGTTTCGTTCGTTTAAATGTATACACACACAAACACTACATGAAAATTTTACCGGTTTTTTTGCTTTAATTAAAGGGGTGGAGAATTTGCTTGAAGAGATAATTATCAAATACTTGCGTCAAAGTTTGTATTCAATCTACGATTTCCATTAATTTATATACACACATGTGTGTATTCTCAGATGTTACATTATGTGAAATTTGTGATGTGAAATTTTTACCTTATTTTGTTTTACTTTTGGAAGGAAACAAAGAAATTACAATGAAATGTGATAAATTTATTTTTTTTTATTGTAATATTAAGACACTTCAAATTTTTGAAATGTTACTTCAATTTCTTTATGTTCAAAAGAATCCGGTACTAGTTAAGTTGCTATTCTTTTAATTTTATGTTTTTTGGAAAATGAGACAAAATTAGACATAGAACTTTAAAATTTAAAACTTTTATATAGCAAGCTGTTTGTCTGTGTGTGCATGTGTTTGTGTGAAGAAAATAAAAGGAAACCATACAAACAAAACAACTTTTAATTGTTATAAAAGTTTTTCTGTAAGTTAGAATAGATTCATCAGTTTTCCTGAACAATTTTTATTCATGTATTCAAGAAACAGACAAATACGATGTACATCTTTAATGTTAGCTGCAGTTCGAAGTCTATGAAGATATGATGATGATTAGAGAAGGGTATACCAATTTCAGCCACTACTTCATTGTGCTTGTTGTCAGGGCGGATTGAAAATCACTAAAAGCCTTGGCATTCTGTATGATTTTCGTTAAAATTTACGCTAAGCCTTACTTTTACAAGACGATCGACTGCGGCCTTTCTGTCATTTGCCAGATTGCCCGCATGGTCAATCCGCCACTACTTTTTGTGGGCTGTCTTTTGACTTACCCTAACTTATATTCCTCTTTAACGATACTTATTTCCTTCTAGAAATCATATATCAAATGAAGTTTCATTCCAAAGAGGGCCGTTGGATTTATTTGCCTATTAAAACACTCTAAAAACCTCCTTTTCCTGTTTTCAAGTCCACTATAGAAGCAGAGAATGTGCTTGATGAATCTTCTTCTGGTTGACATATTCTACATTAATCTGTTTCAATTAAATTCATTATCTTAAGGTGTTTTAGTGCACGTGCATGTCTTGTCCGGAATGCAGAACTTTCACTAGACGTGTGGTCATTCCTAGAAGCTCCTTAGTACGAGTGGCTGACTATTTGGGTAAAAGATTAAGTACGTGTTTAGAAAGACGATTGCTTTGCAGATCCCATTACCAAGTTGATTCACGTATAAGCCACTCAAATATTGCAGACTTTGCTGTTTTTAATGAAATTCCTAAGCATGGTTCTACCCCAGCATAAGTTGAAGCTGATCGTTTTCCTTGCTAGTCTGTATCTATAGAAACTGACTTTTCACTATATAGAGTTATTACGTACAGCTTATTTTTTATTACTATATAGAGACTTATCTGTACATGTTTTTTAAGGCATTTCTTTAAAATGCCGATATGATGTGCTGTCATGATGTCCGCCCCTCCGTTTGTGTCAAATCAAAAAACGTTGAAAAAAATCCAAAAATAACTCGAAAAGCCAAAAAGCGATTTCAAATACGATAAAAAAAAACTATTGAATTGTGGTTTTGGTCATTCCGATTGTTTTATGCTCACTTGAAATGAAAATTTTCAAGCCAAAAACATAGAATTTGGCCTTCAGCTTGCCCATTTTCCGGTTATATTGTGTTTGCCTTTTATGCATAATATTGAAAATAAAACATGATCATCGAAAATGCATATCCTCTAAATTTCGCAAAAAAAATAGTCAAATATTGACATTGTACGAAAATATATAAATTCATAATTAGACAAACAAGAATTTATAATAAAATGATACTATTATATTTCTATATGCGAAAAGCGGCAATAGAGGATGCGAGTCGATGTTTTAATGATCATTATTTTTCAAACAATGAATGTAGGTAGTATATGCATAACACAGGAAGGATGTTTCTAATACTAATACTATGGAAATAATTTTAAATGTATAACCTCGGATTGAATGTTTTAGACATGGGATTTATGAATATTGAAATGTGTATGTTAGTACTATAATATTTGATATAAATTTTCATCAATATTATATGTTTAACTTTGCTAATTTTATTTTATTGACGCGACGCAGCAGAAAATAACATAATTTAATGATTATATCTAATATTTATAGCTGACGGTCATATTTTGGATTGTTTTAATCTCTCAAATTTTGGTTGAAAATAAGACAAAAGAAAAAATAGTGCTGCAGATTTATTATTGCTCCAAGGATAACATTGATACTAATGTCCTTTGAAACTTCTTTTAAATTTAGACAACTTAAATTAGCACGTCAATTAACTTGCAATAATTTTTGCTGTGTAAAATTCCTCTTAAATATTGATGAAACGAAAATATTAAAAAAAATAAAACTTTTTCAATATCATCGTAACTTTGTATACTTAGTAGCACATTTTAAGCACCCTTGTAAACAACATTAATAAATGAAGACAAAAATGAACAATTTAGTGTTTAATTTTATAAAAGACAAATTTTCTTGCTGTACGATAATAATTTAAAAATATTTTGTATCAGAGTACATTTTAATGGCAGGTGAACCTTATTGTTCAATAAATATTAACGGTAGAACAAAGAAGGACAAGAATATCAACAGCCGGTTGATTAAGTGTTATACATTATTTATTACTTGTACTAAGTTCACTTTTTAAAGTGTTTTCCCATTTTATCATAGTCCGTGTTATTATTATCATCATAATCATTAAGTCATTAGCATTTTGTTATTTTTTTAAATTAATAATCAATATATTAAAACATTTAACTTAAATGAACTCGTCGATTGCATTTCAAGTATTCCTTTCTAAATTAATGCTTCTATAGTCCAATGGTTGAGCTATTAGCGTTCTGTACTGAATGTCACGGGTTCGATTCTAAGAACAGACAGAAAAAAATCAAATTGTGCTGGAATCGTGATGTTTCTCCAGCTTGGATAAGTACAGCATGAAATTATAACGAAAAATTGTAAGATCTCGTGGACCTCAGGATCAAGGACGTAGAAGTTTAACGCACTATAGCAAAGACACCCAACCATTTTAATGGTGTATGTCTTGGATAAGACGTTTCAACAAGAAATTGTACTAAATAGAATTAAGGTCCATGTATTGAATTATTGTAAAAATATTTTCAATAAAGTATTCAACCGGATACAACGATGACTAACACGGTGCTGAATCGGGATTAACATCCTTGTAGTTGGGAATTGGACATTGTATGGTCAGTGAGTAGCGTGTTGGACTATTAATCTTAAGGTTAGCAGTTCGATTTTCGCTCTGGTCATTAAACTTTACAATCTCAAATGTCCCTTTTTTCCGGCTTTTCAATTTGAGTTAAAGGCTAGATAAAGGTTGCGACTGCTTTGAATGACAGGATAAAAGCTAAGTCCCTTGAATGATGATAACACTGCTTAACATTTTGAAAAAATTGTCAACGAACGCAAAATCCTTTTGGGGGCCCATTTTATATATAAAAAAAATAAGTTTGGCGTTTCCCGTTTTTCATTTGGACCTCGTTTTGATTTTTTAAAGTGGATTGACGTTTTAGAGCAATTTTCCAAAGAGATTCAAAAATAGGGCATCGTTTTTATGGATCTGTGGCCTTACTATGCGTCCAAAACACCA
>LN483844.1:29967-81105 GCA_900002565.1 Culicoides sonorensis
GAAAGACCACATACTTTTATATAAATAAAAACAAATAATTTTACTATTCATGTACAAATTTCAATAAATTAATTTATAACATTAATCTACTTATTAACTTTTTTCACTTCATCAAAATATTTTTTGACCTTGAACACCCCTATTAAGGTTGGAGATGGATTCAAAAAAATTGCAAATATGATATTCTTAAAGGAAATTGTCCAAGCTTTCCAAAAAAATAAATTATTTGCCATTACAAAGTCTTTATTTCACTAAATTAGCCGTAAAATGTACTTTTTTACGAGAAAAGTGTCGTTTTTTGACTTTGAACACCCCTGTTGAGGTTAGAGATGGCTTCAAAAAAAATTGCAAATATGATATTCTTAAAGAAAATTGTCCAAGCTTTCCAAAAATACTATATATTTGGTGTTTTGGACGCATAGTAAGGCCACAGATCCATAAAAACGATGCCCTATTTTTGAATCTCTTTGGAAAATTGCTCTAAAACGTCAATCCACTTTAAAAAATCAAAACGAGGTCCAAATGAAAAACGGGAAACGCCAAACTTATTTTTTTTATATATAAAATGGGCCCCCAAAAGGATTTTGCGTTCGTTGACAATTTTTTCAAAATGTTAAGCAGTGTAATTGTATGCACAATGGGCCCGAAGATGGCCTAAGTGTAGACTTAATAGCCGTCCTACAAATCTGATTTGATCTTGACATCCTTCTGGTTATGGCACTGCTTAAAAAGCTATTATAATATAAAAGAATGTCATGAGGCTTATGCGAGATCGTTTTCAAAAGCATCATTTTTACCAAGATTCTAAAATTATTTATATTTTTTTTTCAATTTTGAGCATCGGTAAGAACGATGAAAAGAATAACAAGACAATGATAATTTAAAAATTACGGTGTGACGTTCAGTTGAGTACTTTTTTACTTATATAATAAAAATAATAATGATGATGCCCCCTTACTTTAAAAAAAAACAACCTTCTAAATTTAAAATCGTATACACATATTGAAATAGAAAAATGAGAAAAAAAACATGTTTATTCATTTTTCCTAATTATTATTATTATGATTATGATGAAATTTCATTGAAACTGGAAAAGCTCAGAGTATTTTTAATAATGACTATTATAAATATAATGACTTATCCTTAGACGTTTATTATTATGATGATTTTATTTTATTATATAAATGTATTTTCATCTCTCTCTCATTGATGTAGTTTTTATGTTTTGTAATAATAATTTTAACATAAAACCATACCAAAAATTAATGGAGGCTCATTAAAATGAAAAAGGGTATAATGGACTTTCAAATGCAATTTAATGATGTATTCTGGCTTTTTAATGTGTTATTTCCACTTAAAATTATACAGAAATATGAAAACCTCTTTTATTTACATTCATTATTACATTGAATCATTTTGATAATATTGTGAATAAATGAAATATACGATAGCATAAATTTACATTCTTCATGTTTATTTATGATATATAAATTAAGGTGAATTCAATTTTATATGTTATTAAACACTAATTATAATAAATATTACAATCATATACATCATCAATTCAATTATAATCATTCAAATCTACACCAAATAAATTGTTGAAGTATCGATATGAATGGATATTATTATTGGTTGTTGCATTGTAGGTCCTTATGGTATTGTTCATTTAAAATTTAATTGATTTGACTTTATCAGTAGCTTTGTATTCTTCCAAATCTAAATATGAATTTCACTTGTATTGGCACTCAAATACAAGTATCAAATTACAAATAATAATAATAATGGTTGTGAAATTTTGATGTGTCTCTGTAATAAAAATTATATGTAATTATGGTCAATAATCGCCTACCCAAATTAATTGACATACAAACATTCATAGTGAATTCAATTTATCCTTACAAAAGTTGCCTTATTGTGTTGTAAATGAACACTTGTCGTATTTCTCTGTCCTACTTTTCTTTCTTGCAAGTGTCATCGTGCAAATTATTTGATGGGAAAGATCAAAATATTTTGTTTTTTTTTATGAATACAAAAGGAAATTTGATTTTGGCTTAATATAAAATATGATAAATAAATATTATATTTTCCTTTTTCTCTATATAAAATAAAAGATAACGATGATGAACAAGGAAAAGTTGAAGTATGAAATCATAAGAAAAGAAAATAAATTCCTGTTGTTGATTTCAAAAAAAAGAAAAGAAGTAAAACACAAATGTACATCTTAGTTATTATTATTCAAAAGCTTTTTACGCAAAAAGGATAATGAGATTACTTTTCATAGAGAAAAAACTTTTTCTGTTTTTTTTCCTGATCTATATTGTATTCAAAAAAAAAAAACCATGAAACCATTATTATTTTTGAGCGTATGAAAAATATACAGTGCAACATCATCTTTTATTTTCAACCATCTATTCGTAAATTTTAAGAATAATGAGAACCCTCCTCTTAAAATAAATTTTACTTTGTTTTTCCATTATTCTATTTGCTACATTTGAAGAATATTTAAATTTTTGTTAAACTTGTAAATTCAATGTAACTTTTGACAGTTTTGACCTCAAAATTATTAAACTAATTTATATACATCGAAATGCTTTTCATGTATTTGCCATAAGAGGGTAACTCTTAATATATGAAATATCGTCTTGATTAGTTTTTTCAATTTTTGCTATACCGACTCAGCACTGCCCACTTCTTAATAGCACTTGAGTGGTATGCTAAGTTAAAAACAAAAAGATGTTAGACTAATAAAATATTATGGAAGCTAGGTTATGTGAGTTTACAGCACCCACAAAACTCAAATAGGATTCAGATAGGTTCAATTTAGGTTTTGTGAGTTTTGAGTACTCACGTAGCTCAGGCAATTCAATTAGGATTTTCCAGTATTAGTTAGAAGTCATTTACAAGTCATCAAAGAGTTATTCAGCAGTTATCAAGGAGTCATTCATGAGTTATTTAAGACGTAGGATTTCAAGACCATTTTACACTACATTTGTTTCTTTCTTCAGTTTATCAAGTAGATTGTTAAAAATTCGACAAACCACTCGCCAATAAGCTATTAAAAAGTAAGTTAGATCTAGTTCTCGTCAAAATGAAGTCGTTCCTGTTTCTGGTTTCATATCTGTGCTGTTGATCAAAGGTTTTCAATTCAATTTCTTTTAATATTCCTCCATATTTTATCTTTTGGATCAAATCATGCTGTCTATCCTTTTCAGTTGCTCTATACGTGTGTGGACATCAATTTTGCAAAATTGCAGCCTGAAATATTTTCTACAACTTTGATTCAGGTCACTTTCTCCTAAAACTTACGAAAATATGATTATTTAACTCAAAAATCATAAAATAAGCTCAAAACTGTGTATTTTGTCATTTACATCGCATTTCCTGTCGCAATTTTCCATCGCCAGCAACGGGAATAGCATTTGCAGTGTATATTTAATATTCTATAAGCAATTGACACAATTTAATCATGATCAATAGAAAGTACATAAATAATATCGAGATTCCTTTTATAAATAAAGATAATGTTTATTGTTCAAAACTGACGCATTATAAAAGTCATAAATAATAGTTATTAATATTAAAACTTTCTTTTTTGTAGGAAAATACTTTCTACTAATATAAAATATATTCAAGAATTATCTTAGTTTTCAAGTCAATTGCTTTGGTTATGTCTTATCTGACCTTAATTTATTGACTGATGTTGTTTTATACATGAATATCTTTTAATAATCGAAGTCATTGAATGGAGACGCCTGGTTTCTAATGATATTTTCAACTACAAAACTAACACAATATTATTTATTTATGATCTGCTTATTTTCTTTTCATAAATCATTTTTAATAAAGATCGTTATGATTATATTAAATACACTCCATCACTTTTACCCGCATATGATGCAAGTATATTACGAAATAAGCAACATTTATGCATGTTTGTAGTACATTTATATGATATAAGGTTGATGATTTTTATTTAAGTAGAAAAGTGTGTTTTATACAAGGAAAATAATAAATAAATTAAAAAGAAACGTCTCTCTTCTTGTTTATAAATATAAATATTTATTTTTTTCAAAATACTGCAATATGACATATTTTCTCGTTTTAATACTATTTGAATTTAAAGTTGTTCTCACTCGTAATATTTGTGTTTAGGTATTTAAATAAAAAACAGATTCTTTCAGTTTTGAATTTGTGGGTAAATATTTTAACTTTAAGAGATAATAAAAAAAACTTTTAGGTTGTTGCATATTGTTATTATAATAATTATGTCCCTCGTGATAATTTTTTTTTTTCCATAGAAAAAATTTAACAAAAGCATAAATATGTTTGATGGGTTTTATTATTCATTGCTCCCGAATGATTTAAACATTAAAATGAAATGTATAAGAATAAAAATTAATGTTAAAAAATGTTGAATCTGTTTGAAAAATTCAAGAAAGTCATCTTCGTTTCAGTTTCCGAAATTTCAAAATCATTTAAATTATTTCTTTTAAAGTAAGGAAGTTTTTTTTATGTTTATTCAGTAGCAAATATTTTACATAACAAGATTTTAATAATTTTTCATGAACCATTAAGAAAATATGAGAATTTAAAGCATGAAATCCATTTTATTCATGTATAAATACAAAGTTTAACCACAAAATGCTCCATTCTCTGAAATAAACATTAAAAAATACTGCTCTTAGTGCAATGATTCTACATTTAAAAAAGATTTTCTATGTATTTTTTTTTGTCATTTTTAGTGCATTTCATAAGAAAAAATGAACTGTTACAGACCGTTTATCCGCTGTCACTCTGAAGGTCCGTTAAATACTCCGGAATGGTCCATAACAGCGAGGTTAGTTTTTTTTTCTTAGATTAAGGAGCTCAAAAGGATGAATTTATACTCAAAAGATTTGAGATTGGTCTCAGGGTTTGACCTCCAGAGCCGGAAAATTATTAAAAGCCCAAAATTTTCCACAATGACGGATTATTTTAATTTTTTTTCACTATAACGTTTTTTTTTTTAAACATTTCAAAATGTTTTATTTAAAACTCAAAATGACGGGTTTTTCAAAAAAAAATACTGTGCAAGTGCAATTCAAATAATGCTAGAAAAATAATTTTACCACGCATGTGATTTGCGTAAACAACTGCTAAATTTTGTAGAAATTTAAATGATATATTTGTTTTTATGAATTCTAAGAAGTCGAATGATCATAAAAAATAAACGAGGAATATGCAAAAATAATATAGATAAAATTAAAGAGTTGAAAAATATGACGATTCGATTAAGCAAATACAAGAAAAAAAGTATACTGAAAAGATGGATTTTTCAAAAAAAAAAAATCAAAAAGGTGAATTTTGAATATTTCTTAAAATTTTTCAAAGTGGTGAATTTTTTTAAAATGGTGGAGTTTTCACTATTTATTCACTTATACGTTCAATAAATCAAGTCACATAGAAATGCACTTTCCCAAACCTCTCAGTGGTTAGAATTTCTATTTTTTTTCATTTTAGTTTGCATTGTTCATATTCTAAAAGGTCACATGTGCAAAGTTTTTTTATACTGTTATAAAACAAGAAAAAAATATATACTAAGTTTCAAAAATATTCCCAAATGTAAACTATACCAATTTACACCAGTCAAGTCATTGAAATTTATGTATTTTAACTCAATTTTCTGTGTCTACATTTAACACATGACTTTTTTTATATTTTTAGTTATATTTAAATTTTTTGATAATACATAACGAAACTTAAACCATATTTTAACATCTTCATGCAACTGAATTCATGATGATTTGAAAATAAAAACCAATTTGTTAGGAAAAAAAAATGTGCATGCATAAAATTAAGTAGTTTAAAAATAAAATGATATACAATTAAAAATTAATTTGACTGAAGTCATTTGAAAAACCTTATTAAAATTAAAAAGTAACATTTAAAACTTTTCATGATATATTAAAAACTTGAAAATTTCTTATTATGAAACAATTGTAAAAAGTCTTTTTATACTTTTTAATAAGACAAGAATTAAGAACTGTAATAAAAGAGCTGATGATTTCCTCATATTACATAATACATATGAAAAAGAAATCATCTAGAAAGAAGCTTAATTTTATTAAATTTAATTTGTAAGAATTTAACTAACTTTTAAATGTAAGATCACTTTTCTTTTAAAAAAAATATAAAAAAAGTTTACTTCAATAAAAAGGAAACATATGTTAAAGCACTTTACATGAATATAAAACAAAAAAAAAGTATTCATTTTGCATTAAACTAATGAAATTTTCGTTATACATAGATAAATACTTACTTCACTTACTCTTACTTTGTATGAAAATGAAAATTCATAAGAGAAAAATTAAAGTAAAAAGTAATATCATTAAAAAACATTATCATACAAATGTATATGTGACTGTTTTTTTGTGTAAATTCTCACATTTTGACTTGAAATTACTCATTAGCTGAATTATAAAAAAATGTGCTATAATAAAAAAAAACTACGAATGTTTAAAAAGTTAAATAGCTTTTTGAAAGTTTATAAAAAAAAATACTTGAAAAACCCATTACAAAAAAATTTAAAATGTGATTGTGAACGATGCAAAGAATTTTACTAAACTGAAGTTATCAACGACCTCATCAATGACCTTGGCAGCCACGGGAAGTGGTTTTTCGGACCCTCTCGATCCTTCCTAACATGTTCCAAGTCTCATCAACGAATTTTACCCTGACTTTTTTTTGTTGCTGTTGTGTAATTTGCAAAATCAGCTCTCAGCTTCAGACTTTAGTCGGTTTTTAGGATTTCCTGAAAAATTTAATATGAGCAATGGGCCAGCATGGGGATACAGTTGATAGAGAATTTAATTCTGAGGAACTATCTAACTATGTTTTCGACTGGACCCTCCAGAAGGTCCTGAGAGGGACCTGAAAGAGCTTTTTGTGCTACTTTGGTCATTTTTTAGGCCATTTTGGTGCAGTCAGGGTTAGTTGACCATTTTGATATTGACACCGGCATTTTTAAGGAATGCGGTTATATGAAAATAACAAAAAAAAACATAAAATTTTTAAAAGTAAACTTCATTTAAAGAAATTTCCATTTAAAAATTGAAATAGAAAAACCAATATACACAAAAATATGACAAACGATATGACAATTTTTCGCACCATAAAATCTTAACAATACAACATTTATCTTTTGAAACAATCATCAATACGCATGTAAATAAAATACATATAAATCTAGATATTTTATCCATGAAATGTAATTCAAAACCATTACATCCGACTTGTGTAGTTATGTTGTTCTATTTATTATTATTATATTACTATTTGTTGATGCCACTTTGATGATGATGATGATGATGATGTTGATGTGAACTTAATCGTATAGAAATAAGGACATAAACAATATGAAATAACAAGAACAATAATAATAATAATAATGTTAATTTTATTAAAAGTTGGGGTAGATTTCCTTAAAAATGTTCAGCTTAAGTTTGTAGATATTTTATAATGTTTATGGTATAAGAAAATTGAATGAAAAGGGAAAATAGGGACTCAAGTATTAAATTTTCATATACAAATGTGATACAATCACGTACCGTATCTTCCATTTCCTTTTTTATGTTAGCATATGATTTGTGTGTATGTGTGACATCGTATCCATATAATTCTCTTCCGGAATATTAATTTTTAAATTATACAACTTTGTCATGCTTGATAATAAAGCATCTTTCCTCTTTCTGTGTATTTTTCTTTCTTTAATTTGTTATAAATATTCACTTTTTAGCCATATCAACCAAAAATTATGATTATGACTTTAAATGAGACTGAAATCAGTTCATCCCGCTTAAAGGAGATTAATAAAGAAAATAAAATTTGAATTCATACCACTGAGATGTTTACAAAAGTGCATTTCGATGGGACTCGTTTCATTGAATAAAGTTAAAATTTAGAGCCCAATTTCTGAGCCTAATCTCACAGTTAATGAGTTAAAGTTCATTCTTATAAGCTTCTTTATCCAATAATTTTTTTAAAGTAATTTTTTAAAAGTTTGAACCATTTTTAACGGTTTTTAGGCTTTGAAGGCTCTGGAGCTAATAAGTTATAAGTAATCCTCATGAGCTCCTTTATCTTAAAGAAAAAACTCGTTCCGATGGACGATTCTGGAGTTATGAGTAGCGAGCAGTGACAGAGTGACGGCGGACAAACCGTCTGTAATAGTTCATTTTTTCTTACGAAATGCACTCAAAATAAAATTGGAATTATATATTTTTTTTGATGATTTTAACCAAGAAACTTCTTAATAAAAATAAACACCAATTAATTTCGCTTTAATTTAACTTTTTCAATCAGTTAACTTAATAAACCTCTTCTTAAGAAAAGTTAAATAAAAATGTCATGAAATATAACCTAAGGCAAAATTACTCTTAATCTGAAACTCAGATTTAATTAAACTGAAATAATTTAAGTTTTTCTTTTGTTAAAAGAATGGTTTTTAATCTAGCGAAGATGTAAAAAATCCAATAACGACTTTATTGATCTTAATATATAAAGTAAAATTTAATTTTAAGGTAAGCCAGATGACTTTTATATGCTTTTCAAAAGTAAATATTTCTCTTTTATTAAAATTCATGCTTGTTATAAACTATTATATTAAATCCCTAAAGTTTCAATTACTTTCCGGAAAATCCTTGACGTTCATTGATGGTATATGAGTAGGAACAGGATATTTGTTATTCAAAAGTGTAGTTCCATTAAATATTTTTTTTTTCTATATACTGTCACTTGCACGTTATTGAATATAAATATTTATCATTATCATGATAAATTTTTTTCATCAAAATAAATAAATATTTTTTTTTATCAATACACTGCAAAACAAAATATTCCAAAGCTTTTCATTATTTTACTTGTGAATTTTTGAAAATCATGATCTTTAAAGTCATTTTATTTTAACAGTTGAAAATAATATTAATTTTTTAGTCTGAATAAAAAATAAGGTTCACATATCAAGATAAAATGAGTTTTAATAATCATAAAACAGCACTTTGTCAATATAAATTGCATTTATAAACAAAAAAATGATCCTTGTCTCATATTGAATAATGTTTGAACTGAATATTTTCGATTTTTATTTTTTTAAACCATTAATTCAATTAACTTTTTGGTATATGACTGGTATCAATTTGTGTCACAAACACATAATAATTGGAAAACATCATGATTATAAAAGCAATGTTTCATCATCATCTAAATGCATATATATTGACATTTATGCTGTATATATGAATATAAAATGCCGTTTTTTATTTATTTTTAATATACTGAAACACATTTTTTATATGCTTACAAAAATCTGCATTATTGGTGTGAGAAAATGAATTGAAATTGAACATGTAAATAAATAATGTGTAAAACAAAATGCAAATGGGTGTTGTTGAATATTTCATGTGTGTATTTTGCATGATGATGATGTTGATGGTGAAATTCTATTGTTGATTGTGCTTTATCAGTCATTTCAATTTTTTTTTGAAATTTAAGACATTGAAAACACTTTTACCATAAACCCATTGGACAATGAATTGCTATATATATAGTGAAAATATAATTAAACCAAAATATAGTCCTGGTAAGGGGGCTATTTATATAGCAATTCGTTGTCCAAGGAGATATTGTAATAAAATATACTTACTCAACAAGGAGCGAGGGTCTTTGGGGAGGTTTAAAAGCTCTTCATTGTTTGTAATCCTCAAAATATTGAGCATTCGCTCCGCAAAACGTGTTGTAACGTGGAATTGTAAAAACTCAACCGCCAAATTAAATGAATGAACTAAAAATATAGCATATATATAGCGTTAGACCATAAACAAAAATGCAGTCCTGTTAAGGAAGATATATGGTCATATTATCACTATTTATATAGCAATTCGTTGTCCAGGGGGATATACAGCATATTTATTCATTAATATATAGATAAAATATAGTCAAGGAAAACGACGCGTTTTCCATTAAACTCTCAATCCATAACCAGTGGGCTCCAATGGGAGACCAATGGAAAACCGTGTTCACACTGGTGCCCCACTAGGTTTAAGTTGATAGTGTAGATTTTTGCCTAGCGGGAAAATTCTGGCAAAACTATATTTTTTTTCATACGATTAGTATGAATTATAATAAAAACAACTGAATAGGAAAATATAATGTAATATGCTATTACATGGTTCACAGCTCAGGTGTTACAATTTTCATATATATTACACTTCTATGAAGTTAATTTTATATTCTGATAAATTTTGATTATTTTCAAATTAAATTCTTGGAAATGAATAAAATTTGGATTTTGGCTTTGAAATTTAATACTCATTCTTGATATTTGACGAGTTAAAACAAAATAAAAGTATTACAATTTACATTTTTATCAGCAATCAGTCACGTAAAATATTCCAATTTCCTATACAGTGAATTTATTTTACATTAAATTTTTATCATAAATAACAAATTGCACCTCTACACAAATTTATTATACTCTTAAACAAAACAAAAAAAGTAAGTACATTACTATAATATGACTTTGAATAACATTGGGTATGTGTGTGTGTGTGGTTACAACTTTTGCAGCTTCAATGACAAATTTCTCATTTTCAATATTAATGTTCTCATGTTGTTTTTCTGAAGTTGTAAAATGAATATATGATATTATTTGAAAAATTATCACGTATTACGTAATATCGAATGTTATCCAAAATAAAATGATTCGCAGTTTTTTTTTGCCCTCATTTTTTTCTGTTTCAAGTTAAAATTATTCATCATCATCGTTTTTGTATTAAAATGTTTGTGTCAATAATGTTCATGTATGATGATGAGTTTTG
Organism: Culicoides sonorensis; assembly: GCA_900002565.1. Lineage (NCBI taxonomy): Eukaryota > Metazoa > Arthropoda > Insecta > Diptera > Ceratopogonidae > Culicoides > Culicoides sonorensis. The sequence goes on from LN483844.1 coordinate 40,824, forward strand.
AAAAAAAAAATAAAATAGAATAAATATATTATAAATTACATATATACCTGATTGATGTTTTGCAATTACTCATGCTTAGATTTTATTTGAAATTTAAAATGAGAGAAAAAAGGATCATTATGTCATAAAATGTTCATGTTATGTAAAAAATATTTCGAATATATTTTTCTGAACTGACTGAACATTGAGAAAAATGTTTTTCTGTTCTGAGTTAAAAGAAAAAGTTACGAGTTTGAATGACACAACTGTTGATACTAAACTAAAACAAATTACATGCGTCTTACATTTGACACAATAAAAGTGAAAATTTATGTTAGTTTCATTAGTGTGATATTATGCAAAACACAATGAAAGGTAAAAATGCTTTTTCTTCTTTTGTATGTTACAATGGTAAGAAAAAACGAATTTCATTTTTATTATACACAATATGTTCACAAATTCAGTGTTATATTGTTCACATAAAGGGACACGAAAATCTTCTGAGTCAAATTTATCAGTTCAATGTAAGCATGTGAACTTTATTTGATCAAGTATCATGTTTATGAAATCTACAAATGTATGAAAAATATTATCTTAAATTCAATACTCTTTCATAAAAAATGAACAAAATTGAGACTTATCTTAACACTTGATATTGTTTGCCTTGATGACTTAAATTCATCTTATACCATGTTACATTGTACATGAACAAAAAGTTTTTATTGACACAAAAAAAATATGAAGAATATAAAATAATGAAAAAATAATAAATTTTTAAGTGTAGATAAACAACATACGCACACACACACACACACATTTGAAAGTATAAAATATTATAAATTCTTGACGATCCATAAAAGCGTATCTTGATAAAGAAACAAACGAACGAGGTTCAATTTCCCATTCCCATGTTTCATTTTTTTTCTTCTTACTTATATGTTTTAAGTGATGTACTAGTAAAATTGATTATAGATTTACTTTTTTTTTGTTTCATTTTTTATACATGATTATCAATATTCAAGATTGATATGGGTTGCTTCACTTTTTCCATGTAAAAATACAAGCAAGTTCAATTTTATGATATGAAAATATCATTTTTTTTTCGATTCACATATCAAAAAATTCCAGGTTCCAATAAGGCCAAATACTTTTTATAAAAAGGAGGATCCAAGTGCAAAGAAAATTATACCGTTTTTTGGGGTTTATCGGCCATTTTCAGTTAGTTTGGTGACGTTTTCCAATGATTTGCGACATTTTTCAATGATTAGAGAAATTTTTTAATGATTAGCAACATTTTTCAATGATTGGCGAAATATTTCAATGATTAGCAACATTTTTCAATGATTAGAAACATTCTTCAATGATTGGAGACATTTTTTAATTGATTGGTTACAGTTTTCAATGATTGGAGACAATTTTCAATGATTGACGACATTTTTTAATGATTTACGAAGTTTTTCAATGATTAGCAAAATTTTTCAATTCTTTGCGACAGTTTACAATGATTAGCAACATTTTTCAATGATTGGCGACATTTTTCAATGATTGGCGACATTTTTCAATGATTAGCAACATTTTTCAATGAATGACGACATTGATACAGACAGACAGAGTGACGGCCAACAAACCTTCTGTAAAAATGCATTTTTCTTACGAAATGCACTTTTAAGGCAAAGAAATCTCAATCATATTAACTCTGAAACGTTGTAGTAAAGAAAAACTGAAATTAGAAGTGATTGTACTTCAAATGAGTGAGATATATCATCTAAAAAAGTGCACAAAAACCATAAAAACTTGACAAATGTATCTTCAAGTTTAAATTTAATCAGATTATTTGTGCACCTGAGGTAAAATCTGTGATAGTTACTATCTGCTTATCGTATTACCTTTTCACATAAAAAGGTAAAGCAAAAAAAAAAACAGACAATAAATTGAATCCAAAACAAAAAATAGAAATGATATCCTTCCATTTGCCTATACTTTGCATGTAAAAATGCATGTTATTGTAATGTTAAAAACTTTTCCATTATGATTATCCTTATGAAACGAAAATGGCACGTATAACACATGAATTTAATTCGTTAAAGTCACAATTTTGAAATAATAGCTTAGTGTACCTTGCAGTTATTTAAAATGTAAATTTATATATAAATTTGTAAAGTTTATTAACCACTGTATTTGCACACAAACACTCAGACTTGGTTGTCTTTTGTTTGTCTCTGCATGATATTTGGGCAAAATATTTGCAAGTACTACTTCGTATTTATTTGAAAACTACAATGTTTGATAACCTTTTGCGGTACAAATAATAATTTATTTATAATTTTAACTTCTTACATGAATGAAAAAGCGTTCAACAATGAAGAATTGCTTAAAATTTCAAGATTTGGAACATAAAACACTATTTTAATTTTAAAAATATGAGAAATTCTAACCATTGGGCGGTTTCGATGGGACTCGGTTCATTAAATAAAATTTTGTTTAATATACATTTTATTCGGAAAATTTTGGTAAATGATAGTAAGAAAAACTTTACTTCACCACTTTGAAAAATCAAAAAAAAAATGTAAAACTTGCCATTTAAATATTTTTTAAAAATTTGAAAAAAACGGTTATTTTAAATTTCTGCAAAAACTGCCTTTTTGTTTTTTTTTGAAAAATCTGAAATTTCGAAAATGTTTTTCTAAAACTTGAAAAAAATGGTGAATTTAAATTTTTAAAAAATCCGGAATTTTGAGAATATTTTTCAAAAATTTTAAAAAAATTTTAAAAAAAATCGGTCATTTTAAATTTTTGAAAAAACCAGCTTTTTGAAGTTTTTTGAAAAATCTGCAATTTTGTGAAAATTTGAGGTTTCGGCATTATTTAGACTCTGAGGGCTCTCGAGCTCTATTCAATAGCTCAATCTCAAAACTAATGACCAATTCAGAAGTCATAGATAGCAATCAATGAATTTTTTTCTTATGAAATGCATTAAAAAAATTGAAATTTAACTTTTCACGAGAAATTTCATAATTTTTTTACAAATATCTTTAATTTCATAAAACTAAAGGAAATAATTGTGAAAATGACATGATACCATTTTTACCTTGTACAAGACGAATGATGATACATTTACCCTATTTTGAACAAATATGTAAGTGAAATAAATAGCTGTTATCTTTACGAGAGGTATCACAATGTGAATATAAAGCAATTCAAGTTAAAAGAGTCTTGATTGCATTTTGCATTATAATAGAGAATGTGTCAAAGAAAAGAGTCAACTAACAATTTTTTTTTAAAATAAATATGCATTCATTGATAGAAAATGGACGATGATACATTTCATCACAACAAAAAAAAAGAGTTATAGCAGAAGATGAATTGCATGTGGTGAATGAATTGAATTTTTAATTAGAAATAAGGTTTATGGAAAATGTTGAATAAAAAATGTAGAATGACATGGAATCTATTATTAATGTGTTACTGATTGGATACTTTTCAATTGTTTTGGATAGATTTGCATTTTTTTTCTTTTATGAAAAGCATTTTATGAATAATATTTAGTCGAAATATAGAATTTAATTACAATTTACCGATAACCATGTCAAAGAAAACGTGATTTCCCATTTTATTGTGAGTAGTTCAATTAAAATAAAAATACTATGACAATTTTTTATTAATAACTTTTCTGCAATAAATAAAAATTGAGCAATATGAATAGTTCACAATAAAATGCATTTTTTTTGTGTGTCAATTTTATTTATTTGATTTAAAAATTATATACATCAAAGAAAATCAACAAAAAACTACCACATTTATGATACATGAAAAAAAAAATGTTTTATTAAAAATAGAAACAATGTAATAACAATAAGGGAAAAATGCTTTATATTTGTGCAAAAGAATTTTTTTATGTTTGTTATTAAAATTGTTCTAGGTACAATGATAAAAAATAAAAATGTTTTTTGCAATCAAAATATGTGAAACCGTAGAAAAAAATATTCGGACAAAAGAGGTGTTTTTTTTCATTATCACCAGACAAAATAATCGACAGAATGCTCCTCTGCAAAATGAATTATTTTTATATGAAATTTATATACCTCTGACCAATATAGGTGCTAATGTTTGAGGTGCATAACAACTTCAAGTACATAAAAAATTTATACATTGCTCTCTTGTTTTTTTTTTGTTATAAGTTTGGCAAAAATCCATTTAGTGTGTCGCGTTTTAAGTTTTATATCCATATATTTGTTTAATTTTCCTTTATGATCATGTGAATACATTGTTTGTGTTGATTTTTTCTACTGGTATGGTTTCATGGGAGTTTCCGCGTATTATTAAAATTCAACATAAAAAAGATAACAGTGAAACAGGAAAATGTGGGTAAAAAATTTTTGGGTATTTTTGTTGTTCAAATGTTGAAAGTACAAAAATATCACAGGCTATTCAATTCAATTTTTGATAAAAATTTGTCAACAATCTTGTTTTCATTCATTTTTTTTTGTTTTCTTTCGATTATCATAACAGATAATGCTCACCTGGACCAAATTGTTTATTTAAGATTATTTGAATACCATATTTGAAAGGAATTGGTAAAAATATTTTTTAATAAAAAAATACTTTACTTTACTGTTCAATCAGAATTTTTTTTCATTTTAGCACAAAAGAGTGGAAAATAAGGCCCTTCAATCTCATTTTCAAACTATTCACTAAACGCTTATTTTTTACTTTTTAGTGCGATTTTCTCCGATGCTGGTTCATTTACCATCATTCCTTACCCTAAAGTTCCGCTTCCACTGCGTTTAACGTGTTACAAACTATACAATTACTCACACTCTATATAGGAGCATTCGATCACATTTTGTCCACAGTGTTTTGAAAATCATATTGGGAGCACTGCGGCTCGATTTTCACCAATTTGTAGAATAGTGTTATTAATCAGTTGTACATCCTTATTAAAAAGCGCTAATTGTGGTTGTCATGAAATCAATTATCAGATTTCTATGAATTGTTGTTAGTTGGAAATCATTGTGTTTCTTCATACTTTTGTTATAAACTCATCTTGTTTTAATTCCTCATCATCCTCATTGTTATTAATCACTAAGACAAAATGCAAGTCATTTAAGACGACCATGTTCGTTACTAGGAACAAAGAGAAAATTTAGAGTACAGTCAAGTCTCCATTTAGTGAAAAATAAGCTATACGTGATGATTCTTTAAAACTACAAGGCGGTTTCTATGGATCTACAGTTTCTTTAGATACTGACTTGTCATTATATAAAATCATTACGTACAGCTTATTTTTCACTATATGTAATTTTTTCACTATATGGAGACTTGACTGTAATATGATTTCAATATAGTATAATATAAATGACATATTTCATTTGAGAATGTCTTTCTTTCTTTGTGAATCACTTGAATTTTTTCATATCAAAGCACTACCCAGTTGTGCGTAAATCCCTAAAAATTACGCATTCAAGACGTAAAAAAATGAAGCATTCAAAACCTAAAAAAAGGAATACGATAGGCATCCAAAAAATAGGCAGAAAGTTTTATTGAAATGGATGCCTAATTTTTATACATTGGGTACCTTTTTTTTAAAAGCCTTCAAAGCCTAATTTTAAGGCATTTTGCGCAACAGGGTATGATATCAATACTTTTCCTTATATGTTTACAATTATTTTTTTATGTATTAATAGTATCTCTTCTGCAATTCATACAAAAAATATCAGACAGGTGTTGCCTATATGAGTATTATCAGTGTGTATCTATCGTTCTATTGATTAAGATAAGATTGTGTTTAAAGAGAGATTACATCAAACAAACAAAAAATTGTACATTTGTATTAGTGAAATGATTGAGGTGAAAATCAGTTAAGAGTTAGCTTTTAAAAGTAAAAAAAATTGTCATAACACATTAAAATTCTTCTTAAGAGGGTAACCATCATCTTGATTGACATCACTCATAAATAATTTTGAACTAGTTACCCCAAATGAAGGTAAAAAATTAACACTTCTGATTTTTTTGTGTGCGTGAGTAAATTTTTAGTTTTTTTTAATGTTAAACACTGATAACGAAACTTATACCTACAAATATTGTCTCTCATTTTTAATAACAAATATACTGAAATTTAAGTTTTAGTTCAATTGTTGTCGATAACTGATATAATGTGCGTGTCTAACCTTAAATTTTCGTAACAAAAAGAAATTTGTGTGTATTCAAATAAATATCAACCATATTCTTATCATAAGAATTGAATCTCAGTGTTTATTCATTGTTTGTATTAAATTTAACTTTATAAAACGACAATAATAAGACAAAATTGTTATTACTGTTGTTTGTGATGTAATAAAATACACTAACCAATGTATATTTTGTAAAATTTATTGACATAATGCAGTGTAAATATTTATAAAAGGAAACAATCTTAAACAACTTGAATTGCTCTTACCGTTTTCAAATACAAATTACACACATAAACATAAATAAATTTTTGATAAAATCAATAGTACAAATAATAATACAAGTGAGTGAGCATACACAAAAAAAATCAATGCTACTCGTGATATTGAAAATTCAAGAGAAAATAACATTTGAATGTGATATGCAATTCAAGGCAATTATATTTTCATTTCATTCAAACAATAAACAATAAAATAAAAACGTAAATAGAAATTTGATTTTTTTTTTAAAAACAACTTGGCTCTGTAAAAAATATGTGAATAGTGATCGAAAAGGTGAAACACTGATACACGAATGCTTTTCCCTAAAAAAAAATGATACACAACAGATAATAAATGTTGTATATATTGCAATAAATAAAACCATTAAACTGAACAAATATCAAAGCAATATAGACATGGCTTGTAGTTTCTTAATATAATAAAAAAATATATATATAGAAAATAAAGATATCACATTATCGACCTATTTGGCATTTATTGGAAAAAAAAATAAAACTGTATGCAATGCTATTACTAAAGTTGTTATCGTGTGATAGGAGAATTATATTATAAAAGTATAAAAAAAAAAATCGAAAGCAACAACAGCAAATTATATATAGCAAAAGAAAGATAATGTTGAGCAATTTTCCTGACGCCGCTTTTCTTTACGGTCTTCCATCGTATCCATTTGATTTTGGCAGGTCGAATTCTGATGGTAAATATTTCTTATTTTATTTGTCTCTTCTTCGTATTTTTATTTTATTTTATTTTTGATATGAAATACGAAAAATATATTTATCTAAATTGTAACACATATTGATTCTTGCTGAAATGCTTTTTATTATCAAGTAAAACATTTACTAACACGTTTGTCTTTATATTGTTTGTCATGATCATGTTACTTACTATAAAACACTTACCTCCACAATACAAATGTAATGTAGGTGTGTGTTATTTACATTTCTAATTTTGTTATTCTTTTTTTAATTCATTAACATCTTTTTATTTTTTTTCTCAACTGTGAAGACACTGCCAAAAACTAGCTTTGACTTGTGTTTTTTAAAGTAGAACCCTCTGAAAAATCAAAGCGTACTTTTTACGCCTTAAAGTATAAAATTTACGCTTTTCTATTTTTAAAAAATACAAATAAAGTTGGCAAATTTCTATGGTACTGATTAACAGTGAGCTTTATCAGTCATTTACAAAAATACCATCAAGAAGAAAAATTTAAAAATTTTTTAAAGATTAAAAAAAAACTCAAAAATTTAGTACACAGTCAATAAAAAAGTCGAAAATGGCGAAAACGTCAAAAAACTAAAATTGAAAAAAATTCGAGATTGTCAACAAAATTGTTTTTTTTTTGGAAATTTCGAAATTGTGTACAATTAAGTTTTTTGACGTTTTCGCAATTTTCGACTTTTTTTTGAAAATTTTAAGGTTTTTTACATTTCAAGTGTTTTGAAAATCAAGAATTTTTTGACTGTTTAAAATTTTTGATTTTTAAAAAATTTAAATTTTCAAAATATGTGAAAAATCTTGAAATTTTCATAAAAAAGTCGAAAATTGCTAAAACGTCGAAAAACTAAAAATTACACAGATTGAAAATTTCCAAAAAAATCTATTTTGTTGCCTTTTTTAGTTTGTCGAATTTTTCAATTTTTTTTAATTTTCTTCTTGTTGGTACTTTCGTAAAATTTCTGTAAAACTAGAATTTTGTCAATTTCAAAAATTACTCTTTAAAGTGTAAAAAGTACGCTTTGATTTCTCGGTGGGCAACGATTTGAAATGGTACTTTAATCTCTTTCAATTGTATCACGTAAAATGAAAAAATGAACCCTTTTAGACCCATACACACTTCACTTCCTTTCTTTAGATATCCCTTGATTCTTTTGTTATAAATGTTTTTTTTCCAGAACCTGTACAAAAGAATTTTTAGAAAATGTGGGTTTATAATAATAGTATTATGTATTCTAAAGGAAAGATAAACAGATGTTTTAGAACCCATAAAGTGTACATGTCATATAAAAAAAAACCATGAAATCACCTCCCAATCAATTGAACTCATAAAAAAATCAAGTGTATAAAGCAAACAAAAAATGATGATTGAATTGAAAGAAAAACCCCAATGATAAGAATTATTTTGCCTTTTGCGATGAATATTGTTATTTATATCAATATAAAAATAATTTTTAATGCAGGTCACAGAAAAAACTACCAACACTAAAAAAAATCATTATTTTCATTATATATCAAAACGCTATTTAAAGTAAAATCTCTTCTTAATATCTATTCATCGCAAACAAGTACATGCTTACTTAATGACAATTTTTCTCCCCAGACTCATTGGTATTCCAATCATGAATTGATGAAAAAGCAGTCCCCAATTTTTTTTTTTTTAAAAAAAGTTAGTTTTATGCGCATTTGCTTCTGTATAACAACATTAACAAATGACAATGCAGTATATTGGTAAAGAATAGAAGAAAAAAAAATCCACATCAAAAGAGTTCAAGCATCAAATAGTACTTGAATACACGCTTTTAAAGTACAACAACAAAAAAATGTATCATATATAAATATATATGTATTTGAAGAGTAGAGCAAAGTAAAAGCATTTAGTAATGGTATATGTCCTTGTTGATACTTGTTTTGATATTGATGTAAGTTTAGTACACAACATATTTTGTTATTATGATGATTGGTGAAGCGGCAATAAGTGCTAGTTAGATATTTGATAGTATGTATTTTTTTTCATTTCATTCATCGAAGTAGTTTTATGAAATAAACGCGATGTGCTTTATCTAATAAATGATCTTCAATATGACGTAAAAAATACTCAATATGTATACAAATGTGGTTTATTTTCTGTTTTTCTCTTAAAAATTGTATGTAGCTATGTGTACTTTAAGTGCTTATTGATATACTGGGTGTTTTCATATTGGGTACACGTTAAGAATACAAGATTAGGCCCTTCTTATAAGATAGATGTCATTGATTAGCCAATCAGTATTCGTTTTGTGTGTATGATTAACAAATATTTGGAAAGTAACGATATTTTACTTTCATAAAATTCAATACTTTTTAAAGTGCTGATGGCTTAACATGATTTGCATTAAAACTGCGATATAAAATTTATATAATTTTAGCAATATATTAATTCTCTTTTTTTTCTTTCTCATTTCAGGTAAGACTAAACACAGTTATTAACTATAAATATCCATCGATGTATATCGAGGTGACTACAATAGGACTCTTTGAGATCTCGGTGGTGCCCTTGTAAAACCTAACCTATAAATAAATCAAGTGAAACAGAGTTTCGAAAGTACTTAATGATGGTCCAATCAGGTGGGTACTCTTAGACAGACTCGCCTCTTTATCAAGGAACCTGATTCTGGTTTATCTAGACAACTGATCAGATTGAACCGTACTGAGCTCAAAGTTGTAGTTGATATGTTCAATGGTTATTGTAATCTAGATCATCACCTCAATCATTTTGACTCAAAAGATATAATGTGCAAATGCTGCTCTAAACAAGAGGAGACTGCTGCACATCTGGTTTGTGTATGTCCCAAGCAAGCAGATTGCGTGGTATTACGCTGAGTTAGTACTTTCCCAGTCCTGACTCTATCATAAGAGTGAAGGTGTTCGCCCTGCTTAACTTTCTGAGAAGGTGTGGACACTTTCCTGAACTGAACCAGGTCTAGTGTATTTCTTACTACTTTAGTTGATTCTCTAGATTGGGTTCCTTCTTCATCAGGTATGATGATAAATGGGTATGCACAATGAACCCGTCTGTCTGTAGGTCTGAGTGCTGGCTCTCTTCTGTAGAAACCGCTCTAGAAATTTAATGGAATCGTCTACCGTTCGTAATCCCCTTCCGTGTAGTTAAAGAAACATTGACATGAATACACAAGTTTTTTGATAATTCAACGATTAAAAGAAGTTCTCTAACAGAATTGGGCTTTGATGTACAGAAGTATTTAATTCATATAGACAATGAGTTACTCCACATGATAAAATGAACGATTGGTCTTCTCAAGGTAACGATAACCGGTAACTCGACCCTAACTAATTTCTAAATCACGAATATTTGTACTCTGGATAAAAAAAAATGCTCAATTCAAAGCAACACTTCAAACATAAACATAAAAATTGAAGCTCATGTGTGTAAACAGTCTGCTTTCATTTTATTATTAACATTATTCCAATTTTTTTTATATTTCATTTCATGTTTATATTTTGTTGTAATGTGTGTTGTCATACTGCAGATATCGTAAAAGAAATTCAAAAAAAAAATACACTTAGGACTCATTTCTTGAAACATAATGTGATACCTTTTCGTTAAACCTCTTTAAATATTTGTTTGACTTGTTCTTCTTCCACATAAAAATGTTACATTATAAGATTTTCTTTTTTTTATTTTGGGAAATAGATTCGTTAAATTCTGAAATATCTTTAAAATATAACGAATATTTTTCTTCATTTTTTATTTGTTTTAATTTATTTTTATTATTATTGTTGCGTTTTTTCCCCACATCATCAAATATTCATGAAAGGTTTTTCATCTTTATTTGAATTTCATGTAAAATTGATATAAAGATATTTACAAAAATTTTATTGTACAATTATTTCAAAGAGATTTTTATAATTATTTTTTTATTATTTTTTATGATTCGCATAATTTTAAGTGACTGGCAGACATCGTTTCATTGAACAGGTGCTATAAATGTTTAATTTACAAGAAGTTCACATGATAATGGAAAATCAATTAACAATATAAAATGCATGTGTGTGTATATAAGCCGATTGAAGTGGTTGAAAATATAACAGAACAACAATTCTGAATAAGCTATGAAATTCTGAATAAATATCAAATGAAATTTGAAATTAAAACTCTTTTATTGAGTGTGTTGGGTAAAATAAAGACTCAAAGAACGATACACAGGTGGTGACATATTTTTGTTTGTTTTTCTCTTTCAATTCTCAATAAAATAAATGCTGTCACAAATAAACAAAGATTTGTGGTTTTGGTTTCAATAATAAATAATTTGAACAGTGTGTTTTTGAAATGTACAAAGGCAAAGAGGATGAAATTGATGAAAGTTTTGAGAACGGTTCGAATGGAATCATTTTATTATTACTAGATATTTTAATTTAAAATAATGAAATTATAGAGATAAAATTTGATTTCGAATTTAATAACCTGATTTGTCTGATTTAATGGAATTTTACCATTTTATTGCTATCATATACCATTTTCATTCTTATTACATTTATTCATACAGTTCGTCTTGATGCTTTGATTGTTGTTATTTCCTTGTCGACATAAATAATAAGAGAGAGAGGGAAATAGCTAAAGAAAATATAATAACATAATTTGAAAAACTTTGGATTATATTACAATCCCCTTTAGGTATCAAAGAATAAATTCGTCATCTTTTTCACATATATCTCATATAAGACGAATTTCATAACGGACACTGAAAACGAACTATGTACGTGTTCTATATTATTTCATAAGAAAATTTGCTGGATCAACACCCACAGGCTATAATCAAATCATCAAATATCATCACAAACCCAGAAATATGTATTCGATTGGCTATATCTATATTTCTTCTTGTTTGAATAGGACAATTTTCTCCATAGAATCAAAAATAATTTGATATTTCATTTCAAGAAGCATGGTTTTTTTAACTATAGTGAATACTCATAGAATACATCATCAATTTATTAAAATAAACACTTTTCATTAAAAAAAAAATTGGTATCCAATAAATATTTAATCCATAGGCGTTTATTTTGAAGGATAACATAATTATCAGGTTATAAACAAAAATTTGATACTGATAAAATTTGAATTTACTAATTAAAAACTAAATCACACTTCAAGTAATTTTTTGACGATTTTCATTCATGACAATTTCATACCACGATTCCATTCAAAGGAGACAAGACCACAGTTAAGAGGACAAATATCAATATTTTAACACAAAGTTTAACATTTACCCATAAAATAAATTTAGAAAAAAAAGGTGTTTAAAAGCGATATTTCCTTTAACCTGAAAAAAGTTACACACACACACACATTAATGTCACATTTCTGAATTCAATTGGATTAAGTGGGATGCTAAGATAGTATACCCTGCTAGTAAAATATGAATAGAAAATAGGATTTAACAGATTAAGGTATCAGGGAATGTCTTAGGTAAAAAAAAAATAAGTGAATGAATGAATAAAAGAGAAAATCAACTTAAAGAGATTATGCAACACAAACATTAATGCAAAGAAAGGTATAAAGGTACATGTTAATAGCTAGACATCCAAAATGTGTGGTTTTTTTAAAATACTATCTATCTGGCACATTAAAAGTACGACAAATATAACGAAATTTTGTTGGTTTTACTGAATAAATTTAAACTATTGAGCGCTGCTCGATTTTTGAACCTTTAAGCCAGATTTCTCCTGAGAGTTTCTGAGCTGCATGATTTCTTACATGAAGGCTAGAGCGTCTAGGCTTTTTCAGGAATGGTGGTCAAGTAGGTAGCCTAAGGCAGATTCTCCTCTTTCTCAAGGAACTTGACTTCGGTTTATCTAGACAACTGCTCAGATTGAACCGTAATGAGCTCAGAGTTGTAGTTGGTATGTTTACTGATCATTGTACTCTAGACTATCGCCTTAGTCATTTTGACTCAAGAGATCCAATGTGCAAATGCTGCTCTGAACAAGAGGAGACTGCTGCACCTCTGGTTTGTGTATGTCCAAAGCATGGCAGATTGCGCTAAGTGAGTACTTTCCGAGTCAAGATTCTATCACAAACGTGAAGGTTTCGGTTCTGCTTAGTTTTCTGAGAAGATCTGGTCACTTTCATGAACTGAATCAGGTCTAGTGGACTTCTTATTATTTCAGCTGATTCTCTAGATTTGGTTCCTTCTTCATCAGATATGATGATAAATGGGTATGCATAATGAACCCGTCTGTAAGTCTGAAAGCTGGTTCTCTTCTGTGGAGTCAGTTAAGAAATGTGATCTAATTTGATTAGGAAAAATAAGGGGAAAAGTCATGTAATATTTTCACCTTCATACAAAATTTTTGTACGTATTTTCGTGATATTATACGACACTTTCAATCAACTCTCCTGTAAAATTTTTGTATGAAACTCAACATTTTCATCCAAAGAAAAAGTATTCACTTTTACACTACGAACAAATCCTAGAAGAAAGTTTTGATCTAAAATCAATATTTTAAGTAGAGGCACTTAATGGGTTAAGATATTTCAAAATTTGAGAGAAAATGAAGAAAAAGATAAAAATAAAAATTCCCAAACCAAGTTTTACAAAATTTGGCAATGTTACAATTGAGATTTTTCTACTTATCTTTGAAACATGTTGTAATACACTTCTGCTGACGTAAAAAATATTAATGTTCCAAATATTGTCAATTCTACAATTTTCTTATTTAATCATATACATACGAATACTTGTTAAATGTTATTTTCATGTGTTTTTAATAAGTCACACATCAAAGTATTATCCCATTGAAAACGTGACAAATACCACGATTATGAATCTATTATCAATATTATTTTGTGTTATATCAACGTTAATTTGACCACAAAAATCAAAAAAAAAACCATAATGTGAATTCGATTTTGCTCTAACATTAACATTTTGATCAATATTCAATAGATCTGGCAGATGTTACCGAATTCGATAAAGCTTATTTAACTGTTAGATTACATAACAACAGTCAACATATAAATAGAACAAAATTATCTTTAACAGTTCTTCTCTCTCTTCACACAATCTCTTGTATATTTTAGATTTATTCCATTTTATTTTTTTATTTGATTTATCACAGTTTAAAAGTCGATTATGCTAATTATCGCATTATATAGCATTTCTCCTATTTTTTTTTCATTGAAACGTCTATGAGCATTTCAATTTTTATTAAGTTAAAAAATAAACACAGGAAAATGAAAATAGAAGAGACGATTTTGTTGATATGAAAAAGTGACGTTTGAGCTGTTGTAATATAAGATAAAAAAATAATCATGAAAAGGTTGGTTATTTCATAAATTCACCTTCTCATATCACATGAAATAAGAAAAATGTTGGTGTAATAGTACACGAAAAAAAATATAAAAATTTATCTTAACTGCAAACAACTTTTAGAGAATGTTAACGCCTATTTTATTTTATTTCACAAAAATAATAAATTTAATGTGTGTGTTAACACACACCGACACACACACAAAATGTAAAAAAGTTAAATTCCAGCCAAAAATTCAAATAATACTCCTTATTCTTCTTTATGTTTTTTAAATTCCTTTTCATATTTTAGCACCATAATTTTCTCAGCATATTTTTTTGTAATAAAAATGTAATCATAAAAAAAAATGTATATATGTCGATTTATTTTGCATATTTATAGAAGTGAGCAGCGCTTTCCTATATGCATGAAATTTAAACATATAACGGCAAAAAAACCTTTTCAAATAAAAATAAAAGAAAAGCTTTTATTCCATAATTTTATCAAATAAAGATATTTGTTTTTGTATCTATATCTCTTATTATTCGAATATGAATTTCAAAGAAGAAGAATGAGAAAAAAAATTTGAATTTATAAATGAGATTAGTGAGAAAATGAAAGATTTATTGATCTGCAATATGTTCTTAAAAACAGATCACATATTAATTTCACATTTAAAGGAAATTTCATCCTTCAACACAAAAAAAAACTATTAATTTCATGTCAAACCACTTAGTTGCAAAGAATGATTTCTTTTGTTGAAATTAGATCAAAAGGAATTTCTTTTATACTCAAACAAATTTCACTTAATTTTCCATTTATATAAAAGTTGATCGATTTGACAGACACTCACACACACACACACATTTAAGTTACATTCGTTTATTTGTCCAATTCATTTGATTTTCCGTCTACTTTTCTATGTTTATTTATTGGCATATAATAAATTTCCTATCTTTATCTACAAAAAAAAATGTTATAATAGCTCATTTTGTCTCTCATATATATTTTGAATGCTCTTATTGACGTAGTACAAATTGATTTTTATCGACCAAATTGCATTATCTTAAGAGCAATTTCCAATAGTTATAACCATGATCATGTTTCTTATTTCTTTTTTTTTTTGGTTCAGCTTGTTTTTATTGCTTTTCTTTATTTTTTTCTTGTCTGTAGTTGAAATTCAATAAAGGACAACATCAAAAGATAATATCTCATTTCTTGACCCTTTCAATATATTATTCAATCATTCGTGTCTTTTATATTTAAAGGAAAACGTTTCAAAAAATTAAATGAAATGAAAACTGGAAATTTTTTGCAATGAAAGATAAGGCATCGTATAATTCATGTCAAATCCGACACGTAAAAAAAATATTAAATTTATTAAAGTCAAAAGTGATTCATTTTTAAATGATTTTAAAGGACAATTTAATTTTTATGATGATTACTTAAATTTTATTGCAATTACACAAATTCCAGTACGATTTTGTGTGTGTGTTTCATTAAATCTAATCTTTTTTTTTAAGAATACAATAATAATAAGATAAAAGCATAATAAATACAAATAATGTGAGGACTCTAATTTACTTTTATTGAAAGAAGCATAAAGTCAATATCAATAAAAATGATATTTTCTCGCTTTCTTCCTTCTTACTCACTTTATAAAGGTGTTTATGATAAAATGTTTACCACCACCAAATAATGAGTATGATGATGATTATTGCGTTGCCTATAACATTTATATGATAAGAGATAAAATTAAGTTATATTTTTTACAACGTTAATAAAACATTTTTTATTATTAACAAAAGACGATGCATAACGGTCAAGATGAATTAAAGGAGCTATGGCAATAAGAATATGAGCTAGAACAATGATTGAGAGGCTGAGTTGTTACTATAGGATCTGACTGACTTTAAGTTTTAGCATAGTAATCATAGCTTAGTGGTGAAAGTGTCGCATTCCACCTCATAGGTGCCGAGCTCGCTCCTGTTTACTGCTAAAATTATTTCTACCAAAATGTGTGTTTCGAAGTCTTATAATTGTTATATTGATTTATAATAATTATTTTGATTTGAAAAAGATAACGAGATAAAAGCTAAGGTCCAATAGTTGTGGTTTAGCGTACGCTATTAGATATTTCGGTTCTGAAAGTATAGCCCACAAAAAGCCCTACATATGTGGCTGAGATGATCTTGGGAATCTGCGTTCGATTCCTGGCTATTACGCTATCATAACATAACATGTGGCTGAGGTGGTATTGCCATCTTGTAATCATCATCAAAGCAACTTCTAGTAAATCATTACTTCAGGCTCAAGGTCAACTCATATCCAGTCAACGATTCCCTATTAGTTTTGAATCAACTAATGTGAAACTAAATAATCTGAAACTTATCTGGATCCCAGGCCACAGTGCTGAACTAGGTAACGAAATGTCAGATGAACAGGCAAATCTTGAATCAAGTGAAGAACATGCTGAAGCCTCTTCAAAATGTAGTTTCTCGTTTGGAACTTTTCCATTCCAGGCCTCAGGCAATCTAATCTGAATCTCAGGTTCATTAGGAGGATTTCATCTTAAAGAACAGAAAAGTTATTAAGTCAATCAGCAATACTAAGTAATGGTTACTGTATTGAACTATCAATCTAAAGTTGGCAGTTCGATTCTCACTCCAGCTATTAAACTTTACAATCTCAAACATCCCTTTTTTCGACTAGTCAATTTGAGTTAAAAGCTAGATAAAGATGGCAAGTGCTGGGGATGACAGGATAAAAGCTAAATCACTTGGATCATGATAACAGGGTGAAAAATGGGCCCGACTGATGACCTGAATGCAGGCTTAATAGCCGTCCTACAAATCTAATCTGATGAAACTGCAGAACATATTTTATGGGATTGCGAAAGACTAGAGGTTAAAAGGTTTAAGCATTTTGGAATGTCATACCCAGATCCTCAAGATTTTCAAGGTTATCGACTAAATTTGATTTTGACATTGATTTTAAACACTCTTTAGGAGTTTTGTTACTCTTACAGTATCAACATAAAACACGCAGAGCTCGCAATGAAGCCTTTTCATATCTATCTAACTATCACGAATGTTTAACAAAATTAAATCATATAAAACACTTTTGTATTTTATTTTTCAATGATATTTATTTTCACACTTTCTTTATGGAATCCACAAAAAAAGACTGATTCAATTCAATTGGAAGGACCTTTATTATTATATTTGCTATTGAAACATTGAATATAAAATATTCAGCCCTCTTAAAATAAATTTCCTTTGTTCTGTCTTTATACCCACTTCAATTCACACTTGCTCTTGATTTTTCTCATAACAATAACAACAATATATAAATAAAATTGAACAATGCCTCACATCAAATGGCAATTAGACACATAAAGTGCTTCTTATTGTAAATCTTAAATCTATTGTTTTTTCTTCTGATATTATTTTCTTTTTTTTTATTTTTGGCAATGTTAATGTTACAAGAATTACAGAACAGTTGATTTTGGTTGTTAAAGTGAGTGATGAGAAAAGGAGGAGAAAAAACAAAAAAAAAAAGAATTAATCTGAAGAAGTGAAAGCTATTTATGATTTTTTTCCAGTGTCTTCTAAAATCAAATGGAGACGCCTTTTACTTGTATAATCAAGATTTGCTTGAAAATGTTTTACTATTTAATTTGGAAATAAAATTGTTATTTATATTTTAGTATCAAATATTCAATGTTATTTAAATGCCTTGTGCTGCCAAGAAGTTGACATAATGTTCATAAAAAAAAAGAAAATAAAAATGTTTCTCAAAATTAAACTTTGCTGTGCATTTACATATATTTCAAAAAGAATGAAAAAAAAAAGATATAAATATACAAATATTGTTTAAATATTTTATTAAATAGATTGGAATTTCAATATTGTTGATTTTTGTTTTATTTATAAACATCTTTCACTTTATTTGTGAATTTCATTTTGGTATATTGCTCAATTTATTTCCTTTATTATTATAAACATTAAACATTTTGTGTAAAGAGAGCAAGTTTATTTAGTAAAATTTTGGTTTTTATTTTGCTCTCTCTTTATTTTGGCACACAATGAATTTTTATGTTGAAAAATAAATAATAATAAAAATAAACATGAAATTTCTCAAATATTTGTACAAGGAACTGTTTTTTTGCTTTTAATAATTAGTCAAATAAAGAATCAAATGCCTTTCGATCAACACAAGGACATCCATTTTCCATTAATCTTATATTCTTTTTGTTATAATCAATAGTTGGGCAAAATTCGAGTTTGTCACCACATGCATTTGGCCTGGAGCGCAATAAATTATTTCTTGCAGAGGGTCTTCGAGTGGTACTGGGTGGAAGTGGAAGTGAATTCGGAAATCGAGTTGAGCTAACTGTGGGAAAGCGTGGTGTTGTAGTTGGAATCGGTGTTGGCGTCTGCATTGTATCACTTGAAGGTCTTTGTGTAGTTTGAGCTGCTGTTGTCTATTAAAATAAATTTATTGTTTATTTTAAATTCAAGCGAAATACAATTTCATAACTTACTGGAGCTGTAACCGTTGAATTAAAATTAACAGGTCCAATAGTTGTTGTTCCAATTGTCGTAATCGTTGTTGTTGTATTGACCAATGCCCTTGGTGTAGGAAATGTTGCTCCAAGTGGCAATGTAATCAACTGAAATCTTGTAATTGTTCTTCTAAAAGGAATTCTTTGAAATGGTATCAGCACTTGTCCAATAACGGTTACAAATAAACCAAAAAATATCCGAATATTTGATGTTACTCTCATATTACTCAGCCAAAATATGAATTATCACTAAAGTGCTTACAATAAAATTGCATGCTAATGATAGGTTTCTTTAAAAGCTAGCAGAAATAAATGGTGGTTCCAATGCAGCAATGTCAACAATTTAACAAGCATCAGGGACAAAATTTTTTGTTCAAGGTTAATTTCATTTAAAAAAAAAACAACTATAACTTATAAATTAAAATGTTTTTTTTTTGTTTATCTTCACAACTTTAGAGAGATGTAACTGTGTTATTTCAAGTATTTAAAAAAAAACTTTTTTACTTGTTCATTTCACTGTTATTTTTCCTCGGTATGACAAAATTGTTTTGTTAATACATTTAAAGGAAAGATAGTTGAATAAACAATTTACATAACATTAAGTTCAATTTATGAGATTGTTTATGCTAATTAACTAAAGATTTGCAATACACTGGAAGAAGAAGATGAACACTCAACACTTCTCACTACAGTACAAAAATTCAAGCTAAATATATATGTAAACATAATCCTATTTTATTGTTCTTTATTCATGTTATTTTCGCATAAGTTTGCTTATTATTCACACGAATGCCTCTTTACGCTACAAATTCGTTTTATATTAGTACTTAAAAAAAATAAAATAATAAAAAAAGAGAAGAGAACTATGATTATAATCATTAAGTGAATTTGTTGTTAGAAAGTACTTATTGTGTTAAGAAAATGAGTAAAAAAAGATTGTTAGGGAAAAGTTTTATTCAATGTTTTACCTTCTTAAATGGGATGTTTTTATCTTTTGTCATCTTATATACATTAGTAATATTAATTATAAAATTTTGAATAGAATTAAACCACTTTGCATGGATTAGATTTTAGCAGAAAATAATATGTTAATGATGAATAAAATACAGAAATAAGTAGAAAAGTTTTTTCTCTGTGTGTCATAACAAGAGGAGATGGAAAACCATAAGAAAAGTAGAAAAACTTTAATATGATACAATTAAATTATTGTTATTTATCTTCTATTGCAAATGGGTTTTAGTTGTGGTTAGTAAAATGGTGTTATAGTAACATTTGAGCTTGTTTTGTTGTGTTGATGAGAGTTATCACAGCTGTTGTCAAGAAATTGTGCTTTGCAAATTAAATTAGGAAACTTTTTTTTTGTTTGGCTTTTGTTATTATAAAATATGAGGTCACTTGTTTTTTGTTAAATGTTATTAAAAATCGACCTTCAGTTTATAAAATTAAAAATTTACAAATAGCACTAACTATAACACCGTGATTTATTGAATATAAGGTTTTGGATACGAGATCTGCTAAAAATATTGCTGGGGATTTGTGCTAAATGCCCTGTCGGTCTTAATCTATTACCTTTACGATTGCTTAAATGTTTGGTTACCATATTCACATTCCAAGTCAAATGTGTATCTACGTCTCCATCTTCCATTCTCCAGTTTAGCACCGCATATAGTTCGCAGTACTTTACCCTCGAATGAAAGTAGCAGTTGCTCATCGCTCTTGGTGGTTGACCAGATTTCTCACTCATAAAATACTACTGGCCTTTTGAGTGTCTCGTAGATTACAAACTTCTTTTTGTTGGTCTAAAGTTTGAACGGAGATGTCACTGTAGTCCATAGAAACACCCATGAGCCGCAATGATTCTTCTCTTGATTTCGACTGAGAAGCCATTATCAGTCCGTATGCTGTATTTTGAACCAAGCATGCCAGACTGCGTGGAATCACGCTAGGTGAGTAATTTCCCAGTATTGATTCCATCACAAAAGTGAAGGTGTCTGCCCTTCTTAGCTTTCTGAGAAGGTGTGGTCACTTGCCTGAACTGAACCAGGTCTAGTGGACTTCTTTCTTTAATTGTTTCTCTGGACTTGGTTCCTTCCTCATCAGATATGATGATAATGAGTATGCACAATGGACCCGTCTGTAGGTCTGAGTGCTGGTACTCTTCTGAGTCCGCCCTAGAAATCCGATCTGATCAGCTCGTATCAGCGCTCCCAGGTAGACAAACTGGTCAAAAATTTCAAATTGTTGCCCTCCAAATCGGACATACTTTGTCTCTTGTAAGGGAACTGCAGCATCGTTGGTGTTCATGTACTTGGATTTGCTCTCGTTCATATTCAAGCCCAATTTTAACGCTTTATATCATTCCTGTAGCCAGTGTCCGAGATGTTAGGATGCCAGTTATTCTCATTGCACCCTCTAAGGCTACATAGACAATTCATTTTATTTATTTCATTCTATTTCATTCCTGATTCTATTAATGATAATTTTTAAATAAATACTATTTTCATAAACCTTTAATCACTTTGCAATGAAAATTTAGTTATATGTTCAGTGAACAGAAGTTAAAATGATTTAAATTTTATTTAATGTGGAATATTGCTTGATGAAATAAACAATTTATATTGAATAAGCAATTTAAATTTAAAAAAAAAATGATAATAATGGTTTTTATTTTGATTCTATTTGAAATTCATCGATTAATCTATGCTTACTGGAATTATTTTAAATAAAAGCTATGAATTTCACATTGAATTAACATTATATGGAAGAAAGTAGAATAAATTACATTGAATTTAATGTGAAAACATTTCTCTCTCTATTTTTTTCTAATATTAAATGAAACATAAAAAGTACCTTTTTTTGTATTAAAACAAAATTATTGTAAAAATACAATTTGAATCGGACAATTTTATTGAATTCCTGCTGCCACATTCAATTAAACTAACTTTGAAATTGCTTTAAAATAATTTTATAAGTAAACAATTTGATTGTATTTTATATGTATGATGTACGATATTTTTGTTATAAAATTTCAGTAAACAAAATAACACAAAAATGTAAAACACCAAAAGTTAAATTGAAAATGGTAAATGGGTTTTTTTTTGTTATTTTGTAATGTTACAATTTCCAGTTCTGTAACTGTTGTATAAAGTAATCAAATATAAAACCAATTTGTGATAAAATCGATTGAATGAAAAACGAAGAATTTAAACAAAATTTATATTGCTAATAACATTGATTATTTCGAAAATAACATGTTTTTCCTTTTTTAGTGCATTTCGTAAGAAAAAATGCTCTATTACAGACGGTTGGGCACATTTATTGGGCTCTAGAGTCTCCAGAGCCTGAAAACGGTTAAAATTTAAAAAATTGCTGTTGTTTAGTTTAATAGATGAGTTTTAAGAATGAACTTTAGCTCATTAGCTTTGAATTTGACCTCAGGTATTGGTCTCCAGAGTCTGAAGACGGTCAAAAGCCCAAATTTTCCAAAAATGGTTAATGTTTCCAAAATAAGATATTTTTTCAAAATAATTTGAAATTTAAAAAAAATAAAAATGGAAGTTTTTTCAAAAAAATTTCAAAATGGCGGATTTTTAAAAATCCGAAATGCACTTTCCTAAACCGCCCAATCGTTAGGATTTCTCATTTTTTTATTATATGTTTTCTGGTAGGATGATTACATTTGAAAAAAAAGTAATAAATTATGAACAAAACATCAATTGACCTACCTTATTATTATTGTGAACATGAATATGTCAAGGGTTGACTTACATCAAAGGTGATATTTTCATTATTATTGTTTTAGATGGAATATTTGAAAATCTTTTATTAAATAACAAAATCAAACGTGTTTAAAAATGTCTCAAAAAACAGAAAATTGGACCCAAGTAAATGCAAAGTAAAGATAAATGATCAAAAGCAGGAATAATGGCAGGTCATTTAAAAAGTTTTATTTTGTGTTCCAAGCACGTACAACATAATTTTCTATTTCTATTATTATTATTATTACTATTAACTTTTATAGATGTTTTGTGGCTCTTTCGGTTCTACATTTTCACCTAAAATTTCATGTGGTATGAGGTAAAAAAGAAGAATTTTTTTTTGAATTGAGTGAAGTACGACAGTCGCACTCACATTTATATTGAGGTCTACCAATTACAGGTTACAAATATCACCTTTTTCTGGTTTGTGGTTCAATTTAGAAATATTTTGTATATGTAATGTGAAGTAGCAGCAGTTTAACATGTGACCGAACAAGGGGTATCTTTCTAGTACAATTTTGATGTATGTAACTGTATACGTGTGTTGTATTTGTAATTCATTTAAATTTGTTTATTCATTTGAAAAATTAAGAATAAAAGTGTGTTTTTTGTAGCTACCTGTGATGGATAAAAGGTTTTTCTATTTTATTTGTTTTTATTTTTCTTGTGAATAAATTTGTTTTCAATCTATGAATGAGGAGAATGATGGTGACGTTAAATATGCAGCTATGCTATACAATACATACAAATAAGTTGTAATCAACGAAGCAATAAATTGAGGTGTGTGTGTCTGACAAATTATAAAATAGTTTTAAAATTTTAATATATAATGATGCTCGGTTGTTTTTGTTCTTTTTTTAATCTAAAGACATGAAAGCTAACCTTTAAACATAGAATTCATACCATTAAAATGTCTTCTAAAATAGCTCCTTGCGACTTTTGGGGTCACATGAAAATAAGATTTTTGATGATTTTTCAATAAAAATACCGAAATTGATTAGTTGAATTTTAAGCTCAAAATCCAGGGTGATTTTTATTCTTTCTGGTGTTCTTTTTTGCACCATAAAGCACTTTTATGCCCTTTTTGACGTCTGATTGATCACTCTTGCACTTTACGTTACCCTTTTTTGCTCTTCATTACTCTTTTTTGTACACTCCTAAACCATAATCAGTGGGGCACCAGTGGAAATACCCTTTTATGCTTTATGATCTTTATTGCACTTCATTTCAAAAACGAAAAATGTAATAAAGAGCAATAAAGTGTAAAATTGAGTGCAAAGATCAAGAAGTCTTAAAGGAGTCTTAAAAAAGACTTAAAAGCGTTAAAAATTATTCAAAAGGCTATTCAGAAGTAAAAAAGTGAGTTAAAGAGTAACGAAATGTAAAGAAGAGCAGTGAAGAGTACAAGATTTGGGGTTAGGAGTAATAAAGTGCAATAAAGAGCAAACAAGAGCTAAAATGATAAAAAAAAAGTGCTTAAAGAGCAAAAAAGAGTAACCTGAAGTGCAAAAAAGAGTAACCTGAAGTGTGAGAAAGTGTAAAAAAAAGTAAAGAAGTGTAAGCAGGCGTATTTTACGGGTGCAATTAATTGCTTTAAAGCGCATAAAAGATCACGAAAAAGAATAAAAATCCCCCTGTATATATAAAAAATCAAAAGAAGTCATTTCCAATCATAACTAAGCTTCTACATTCGGAAAGTTAAATGAAAAAATCCTCAGCCCGTTACTCTCATGATCTAACTTTACAAAATGACGTGAAACGTGCATCAAATTAAATCGTAATAGAAAAAAACATTAAAATTTTAAATGGTAATAAATTTATCTAAACCGCAAAATATATTATGTCTGCTCAAATGAGGCTAAAATAAATATATTTAATGTATATTTGATGGTTTTCCATATGAAAATTTAATGCATTTAAGCTTAAAATACGGTGTTTTGTTACGCTATCATTTAATATTACTTTCAAATATTTTACAATTTTATATTATTGCCTAATGCTCTGTAAAATTAAACTGATATCACAGTTCTTTTGAATGAAAAATTGAGTTTTTTTAAACCTTTATTTTCATCTCTCCCTCAATGAATGACTTTTATTTCTGTATGTATTTAATAATAAAAAGGAAAGTGACAAACAATACGTTTTTCCGTTATATTTCGTTACACTCAATAAACAAGGAAAAGAAAAAAAAGATCATTTTTGCTAAAAGTGCTTCCTTTTTGGTTTCACACTCAATCTTTCACTATTTACATTAAACTCCATTGATTCATATACAATGCATTGATATAAATCGGTGAACATTTGTCATTCAAAAATGAAATCAAATAAAATATGTACTACAGCATTAAGATGGATATCTTTTTTTTCTTCTTCTTATGTGTGTGTGTGCCTGTGTGTGTGTTTGTTGTAGATGTGTGATAAAAAGCAAATACTTTTCCTTTATATTGAAATATAGTGGTATATTACATCTATATAAGGGCAATGGCATACCATAATAATAATAATAATAATAAGATAAAAAAAGCAACCTGAAAGCATTTCTTGGCGCAGTACATGTGACATTGAATTGAATGAACAAATGTGTGAAAGTGAAAAATGGGCACAAGAAGGGTGTCAAAGAGAAGATGAATAGAAAAAGATTTCTATCATTTATTTTATCGGGACAACAGTTTTTACTCCATCTTTTTCATTATTTTATTATACTTTTTTTTTGCCAATAAAGCTTGTTTTATATATCAATGAAGAAAATTATTGAAATAAAGGTTATTTTTTTTTGTCGCTCTTTCAAGTAAGCTATTTATCGACCATTGAAAGGTAGTTTGACAAATTCACAATGAGCTGTGTGTTTTTTTAATAGAAAATAACGAAAAAAATGTTTCTGACAAATATCGACATGTTTCTATGAAATAAAAAAAGTTTGTGATGAAATCTGTTTTGGATTACAATGAAAAGTGGTGACTTTTCTTTGAATTGTCCTGTATATCAATTGATATTAATTTTATTTTATTTTTTTCTTTCTTTTCAGTATTCCCCAATGTACCATCAGCACCAGGAATGTCCTGCGTTGGAGAAGATCGTAAGTTAAAATTTACTTTCATTTTATCATAATACATCGAACGCGTCTTCGTATCACATAAAATTTCACTCTTGTGTAATCAACATATGAAAAGAAAATTCAAGATTTTATTATAAATCCATAAACAATATTCCCGCATTGTCCAAGTTATTATTATTTGTGTATCGTGTCAAAAACAGATGTAATCACAATAAAGGTTTCACAGTATATGTCCATGTGATACAAGAAAACAAAGGAAAAACACGTATTATTTCCACCTTTTGGGTCAGTATTAAGTGACATGTATTAAGATTTTATTACTCATGTTTATGAGAATTTATTTTCATATCATGGGAAAAATGTGTGAGATTCATAAGTTTGCAAGGATTAATTTCAATGATAAAAAAAAAGAAAAAATTGTCAATATAATAGTTTGTGATCACTTTTGACTAAATAAGATTAACAAAACTTTTTTCATTTATTTGAATTCAACTGTAACAAATTTTACTTGAAGAAAAGTTTATTTTATGTTGCAAAAACACACATTTTTTGCCTTGTTTTGTTAACTTTTGGGTCATATTAGCCATTAAACACACCGTTATATTTGTGTATCATTAATTTTTAATGTTTTCAAAGACAGACCTTTAACACAAATATCATGCTTGTAATAAAAATTTTCTGACCTAAAAAGTGTACCCTTTAATTTCCAATGGGAAAACAACTGTATGAAAGTTTGAAATACACATAAAATGTTGAATAAGTGAACAAAAACAAATAAAAACTGGATAAAAATCTTAAAATTACAAAACATATAAAAATCACTGACCAATATACACACACGTGTTTCATACTGTTAAGAAAATAAAATAAAATAAAACAAAAACAGAAAAATCAACCTTCAAAACAAAACTGTGAATTGTAAAAATAAAAAAAATAATACATGAAAAGAACCATCCTGTGATACAATTTTTTTGCTGCCTTGTTCATTTATACACTTCTTTTATAATTTATTATCCAAAGTTTAGTTATTTTTATATAAAACAACACTTTGTGCTGTCGTCTGTCTTCTGAATCCATGTAAAAATAATAAAAAAAAAAAATTAAATCATAAGCTAAGCACTGCAAAAATCTGATTTTTGTCTTGTATACAATCGAAAATGAACATTTTCAGTTCTTTAACAATTATTTTAGTTGCACGAAACGTGTAACAACATTAATAAAAATAATAAAAAAAAACTTACAGTAAAAAGAAAAATGACAAAAAAATATAATAAACAGTAAATAAATGAAAATCACCGTTTTTTTGTCGTTGGTTTTCTTTCATTTATTCTGTTTTTTTCATTCATTTAGAAAAAAAATGAAGAAAAAAAGTAAAAAAATGTTGTCTTGTACAAACAAAACAATAAATCCTTATCAAAAACGTGCCTAGACTTCGGACATCAAGTAAACATAGAAGAAAATCATCTCCAAGCAAATACTTCTCTCTGTGAAACAGTTTTAATTTAATCATTTCATATTTTTTGGATTTAATGGATTAGGACTACACTACTCCTTTTTGTACCTTAAAAATACTGTTCCACATTTTTAATAATAATAATAAATTCTCTGTTTCTTTTGTTCATCTTTCATTTTATTTTTTGTTGTTGTTGTAAGAGAACATGGTCCATTTCCACAGCTATTTATTTAACAATGGATGCTATTAACATTAGAAGATTGTGTAAAAGTGAAGTAGTAATAATGATAATGAATGTGTCTATTCAACTGTTTCTACATTTCATCCCTCTTGTATAAGAATTTGTTTTTTTTTTGATATTTTACAATTTCCTTAGTCCAACAACAAGAACAAGACAATGACAAGAGAACAGGTACTTACATTTGTATGTCTAAACTGATAAATATGAAGATAAGCTTTGCAAGGAAACACGCTTTGTTCCTTTTTTAACGTGGATTTGATAAATTATTATGAAATTATGAAGAAGTTTATTTGATAATTTGGGATTTTTTGTTTCGTCTTTTTGAAAAAGTCGAAACTGACTCATTTTAAATTAAAAATTTTTACCCTCTAGACAAAAATTTAATGGAAAAACGTTTCATTTTTATGACTATATTTTATCTATATATTAATGAATAAATATGCCATATAAAAAGTATATCTTAAAAACTTTTTATGGTGAAAATGAGAATAAGACAACACTAGTACATACAGAATGATGTTTGTGGATTACAAAACGCCCAAAAATATAAAGTGGCTGAGGTGATCTTGGGAATCTAAATCCGATTCCTGGCTAGTACGTTATTATAGCAATAGCAATGTTGAAAATGTTACGGTTAAGCTTATCTTGCCTGTGAAGAATATCTTTTAATGAAATATACTTACTCAACAAGGAGTGAGGGTCTTTGGGGAGGTTTAAAAGCTCTTCGTTGTTTGTACTCCTCAAAATATTGACCATTTGCCCTCCAAAACGTCTTGTAACGTATGATTGTAAAAACTCAACCCTCAAATTAAATTACAATGAATTAAAATATATAGTATTTATATAGCGTTAGACCATAAACCAAAATATAGTCCTGGTAAAGAGGTTTTATGGTAATATTTTCACTATATATAGGGCAGTTCGTTGTCCAGGGAGATCTTTTAATTAAATATACTTACTCAACAAGGAGCGAGTGTCTTTGGGGAGTTTCAAAAGCTCTTCATTGTTATTACTCCTCAAAATATTGAGCATTCACCCTGCAAAACGTTTTGTAACGTGGGATTTTAAAAATGCAACCCCTAAATTAAATGAATGAACTAAAAATATAGCGTTAAGCCATAAACTAAAATAGAGTCCTGGTATGGGGGCTGTATGGTCAATGTACCCGCCTGAGTGCTTATTCTCTTCTGTAGAGACCGCTCTAGACATCTGATCTGATCTTCACCATAAATAGCAATTCGAGCGGGTCCAGCGGGTGATATCAAAAGTATCTATATTAAATAAATAAATAAACATTGTAAATAATAAATTTATCAATGAAAAGTCATAATATAAAGACAAAAAGCACATATACTTACCAAAAACGTATCAAGGTAAAAGTCTTCTAAAATTAACTGTCGTTTTCTTGTGATGAAAACCAAAAAAATATGTTCACTTTTGTTGTCTGAGTCTAAATAAAATCATTTGAAAATAAATTCACACGTAAAATGAAAGAAAGAAACTAATGCCTTGTAAGATGAAAAAAATAAAACTTAGAAAACAACCATGGGAGATGAACAAAATTTTTATTACATTTTCCAAATAAGTTTACGTGATGAAAGAACATGACTTGTCTATAAAAAGTATTCAACGCTCAATGTTACATAAACAAAGATATTTTTAAACAAAAGTTCTGTATAAAGAGCTTAACATACAATAACACACAAAAAAAAGTTTTATTTTCTGTCTCACAGCGGTAGTAAAAATAACTGTACTCTTTTCTTATTATTTAGAAGGAAAACAAAATGATTAATAATGAAAAAAAGCCGAATTGTGTATGGCACAGAATCACTGTGTGTGTGTGCGTGTGTGAATGTATCAAATCTCAAATAAAGGTAAAAAGAGAAGGACAAGATGAAATAAATAAAAACTTAACGAATGACTTGCTGAATAAAAAATGATAAAATAAAAATATATAATATTTCAACAGAAAAAGTTGATAAATAAATAAAATCCTTTTAAATTTGATGTTTTTTTTTCTTCATGACAAAACGGATACAAAATTTAATAAGGCACGTGTTTTAAAAGTTTTTTCAGCATTTCAAAATGATTTTTTTCTGAAAGAAGATTTGCCAAAATTCGTTGACATGGTATTTTGATGCTGAAAAAAACTCTTTACATAAAAAAAAATAAATTTACAATCATAAATTTCATTTGGTTGATATGAACAATTACCATTTTTAATGTCTCTTTCACATTTTAATGTGTTTTATCATCATCATTAATATAATTTTTCGTTTTAATAATATAAACAACAAAAGTTTTCGGGTTTTTGTGGTTGGATGTACAATTGCATTACATGTGGTTTTATTTTGTGTTTCGCTATAAATTCCAATTTCATGATCCAATTTATTCATCTTATTGCCTGTGTTGTAACTGTGCAAATTTACTGATATTTAACGCTTATTTTGCATTTTTTTTGTTATTATTATTATTATTAATATGACAGTACTACAAAAATAATAATAATAATAATAATAATAATAATAGGTATTTCATTAATCAAATATTCATAATAATTTAATGCACAATACATGCAGAGTTTATTATTATTTTTATTATTATGATGTTGATAATGCATATAAGTGTGGTCTATTTATAATTAATAGGATTTTGTATTAAATTATCATATGTTTGAAATTTTATCAAAATAAATAAAAGTTTATCATAGCATTTCATAAATTTTAGCTTGCAGTATATATATGAATAGTATTTGTAAACTTTAAAACTTTTCATGTAAAAGTGTATGAACTTTTTCAAAATTCTGAAAATTTTCTTTATCTCTTTTTATTTTATTGAATGATTCACAATTTTTTAAGCAAAATAACAAAAACAAGTTTAAGGTTAATTTTCAAACTAATCTAATTCAGGCGTGGTTTCTTTACTCCCTTTCAAACAACATCTTAATACATTGGTTTTGATTTTCCACAGTCAAACAATAAATTTTCTTGAAAAACAAACTTAACAATGTATTTATCTTACAATTTATGCAGTTGATGACAATCAACTTATTGTTTAATAAAAAAATAAAACTAAAACGATTTTATAAATAAAGTGAAGGAAAGTTCAGTTAAAAATTATTCATAGTCTCTTTTATTTATGTTATTTAAATGGATGTTAAATAAATTTAAAAGCGACTTAAAGGATTTTCATTGTTGCATGTGTAAATTGCATGCAAATCAAAATTAACCACAAACTTTTGGTTCAAGTCAAAATTGTTTGAAAACATTTGATCAAATTATCGTAACTTTATTAGGTTAACTAAGAAGTTTTAGTAAATATTCATTCTTAAGATCTCTTAACGTTTTACTTTATTGTTAACAATAAAAATGGGAAAAATCGGTTATTTTGAAAAATTAGCCATGTGGGTCATTTTGGATAATTTTTAAAAAATTTTATGGCTATTTTGAAAAAAGATTGAAAAATCCTCTATTTTGGAATTTAGAGCCTTAATTGGAGGTCCTGGAGCCTTAACCTTGAGTCCAATCTCACAGCTAATGAGTTTAATTTATTTAAAGTGGCAAAGAAATAAGCCGTTTACATCCAAAAATGGTTTAACTTATCGTAAATGGCCAATTTTTTAAAAACTTTCAAAAAAATCGGCGATTTTTAAAAATTCTGTCATTTTAAAAAGTAAAGGTATTTTGAAAGATTCTCCATTTTGAAATTTGGAGCCAGAATTGGAGGTCCTGAAGACTTAATCTTGAGCTCAATCTCATAGTAATGAGTTCATTTTTTTAAAAGTGACAAAAAAATCGGCGATTTTAAAGAATTTGGAAAAGTCTGCCATTTAGGAAAATTTGTAAAAAAACCATTTGGACAATTTTAGAAAATTTCAGAAAAAAAAGCCATGTGGGCCATTTTTGTAAATTTGTAAATATCGGCCATTTTAAAAAATTCAGCTTTTTTGAAAAAATTGAAAAATCCTCCTGAACCCAAAAAATCGGGTTATAATAAATGCTTTAATTTTTTGAAAAAAATTTAAAAAGTCTTCCATAAAGGACAATTCTGAAAAATTAGCCATATAGGCCTTTTAAAAAATTTTCAAAATTTGAAAAAATCGGTCATTTTAAAAAATTGAGCTATTTTGAAAAGAAATCAAAAATTCTCCATTTTGGAGTTCAGAGCATGAATTTACCAAAAGAATCCGACTTGGCTCCGATGAACCATTCCCGAATTACTAATCTTATCATAATATTCATGTAAAATCAAAATATTTTCATTTAAACCATGTAAATTGTTGTAAAACGTGCAAAATTTATAAATTCATACTCTGTGCTCATTAGAGTTCATTGAAAATGAAATTGAATGGATTTAATATGCTTTAAAATTATAATTATTATAATACACAAATGTTTTTTTTTGCCAAAAAGTAATTAACAATTTGTTGTATAATGTTCATTTATGTCTGATGATTGTTATTTAAATGAAAATTTTCATGATAATTTTATTTGTTTTTTTTTGTTTTTTATTTTTTATTTCAATGACATTTATTTGAAAAATTTAACAATAGTGTCACTTCTCAGGTCAACATTAAATAAACTTTATGAAATGAAATAAGTTCTTTAAACGTAATTTATACAAAACAAAATGCAATGAAAAATTGTTTGAATTTAAATTATTTGTGCGGTATAAATATTTGTTCAGATTCATAAATGTTTAAAATATATAAAAAAGTTCCTGAAAAACAGAAAAAAAAGAACAAAATTCATTTACAATGGATATTTATTTATTTATTCTGAATAAATTGAAACGCACTGTATTTAATTGCCTACATAAAAAAAATACTGACTAATTCCATAAAAACAAATATAATCCTGCACTCACATCAGTGTATTGAGGTTAGTTATTGTCCAAGCTAATGAATAAAAATTAAATGGAATAAAAAATACATAAAAACATGATTTTTTTTTCATTTCTAGGCAATAATTTTAAATGACAACTCTCAGCTATATCCTGATTGCAATAAATTCTAGCTAGAAATTCATCCTTTTATCTGCCAACTCTGGATTTAGCATCATGTCCATAAATTTAAATTCGAAAATAAAATCCCATCACATTTATTTTTTTTATATTTGTATTTCATTGAATTTTATAAATTCATATTAAATTGTATAATCCAAAAGATATTGGAAACAGATTAAATATTGTTGAATAATATAAAACAAATTTTAATTCAAAATTAATTGAGATATAAACATGAAATGAAACATTTCAAAAACAACTCCGACATTGAGATATTTCATAGTTAAACGTGTGTCAACCTGAATCTCATGGGATCGCTTTACATCTCTACTGTAATTAGACATATTTTTGACTTGTTTAAAGAGTTCTGTCAAATTTAAACCAAGATATTTAATTTGCTTTTCTCATAATATAATGCCAAACTTATAATGATTAGATTCGTGACAGGTAAAATGTGCAGTTCAGTTATAGAATTGTTTGAGAGCTTTATATTTGCATTATACAAATATGCTTAGTAATATTTATATAAAAGCTCTAACTAATTGTGGTTTGAATATAGAGTGAAATACAATATTAATAATCTACATCTTGATACAAATCTGATGAAATTTTAATTAACAATACCTTTGAGTGTGTATAAGTGCTTTAATGAAACTTCTCTATAACAAGGAAGATGCACTGTGAATATCTTTCAAATTAAATAATCAATAATTTCTGTCTATATTGAAGTTGTGACAAGTTTTGTTTAAAAAAATACACACAGACACATGATTGACAGAAGTTCCAAATTTGTTACTATGAATTCAATTAATTAATGAGAAGAGATAAATTCTCAGAAGATTTCATTTAAATATATGCCTTTAATTTGAATATATTTTTAGTACATTTCGTAAGAGAAAATGCACTATTACAAAACGGTTTGCCCGCCGTCACTCTGTCACTGATCATCATCAGTGAGGAGCGTTTAACTCATTAGCTGTGATGTTGGGATCCAGAGCCTCCAAAACCTGAAAACTGTGAAAAACGGTTAAATATTTTAAAAAATTGCTGATTTTTTGCACTCTTACTCATTAGCTGTGAGATTAGGATTCAGAGCCTCCAAAGCCTGAAAACTGTGAAAAACGGTTAAATATTCTAAAAAAATTGCTGTTTTGTTGCACTTTTACTCAGTAGCTGTGATGTTGGGATCCAGAGCCTCTAAAGTCTGCAAACTGTAAAAACGGTTAAAAATTTTAAAAAATTGTTGATTTTTTGAACTTTTACTCATTAGCTGTGAGATTGGGATACAGAGCTTCCAAAGCCTGAAAACTGTCAAAACAGTTAAAAATTTTTAAAAAAATTCAGATTTTTTGAAGTTTAATTCATTAGCTGTGAGATTGGGATACAGAGCTTTCAAAGCCTGAAAACTGTTAAAACGGTTAAAAACTTTTAAAAATTTCTGATTTTTTGCGCTTTTACTTATTAGCTCTGAGATTGGGATCCAGAGCTTCCAAAGCCTGAAAACTGTAAAAAACGGTTAAAAACTTTTAAAAATTTCTGATTTTTTGAACTTTTACTCATTAGCTGTGAGATTAGAATGCAGAACCTTCAAAGCCTGAAAACGGTCAAAAGCTTCAAATACCAGATTTTTCCAAAAAGGCTGATTTTCTTTATTTTTTTGAAAGTAAAAAATTTTTTCAAAAAATTCAAAATGGCTAAATGAAACGAACCCATTCGAAATGCACTTTTCTAAACCGCCCAGTCGTTAGAACTTCTTATTTTTTGATTAAACAAGTAAAATGTCGTTGTATTGAATAATAAGGCTCTTACAGCCTAAATCAAATCTAATTTATTTTGACTTGGAATTCGGATATCTTTTTCTTATGAATTATTATAATGATAGAGAAATTAAAGTAAATAATAATGAAATCACCTATGGGATACCAAGTTCCCACAAAAAAAAATTCTATTTGTAATTGTACTTTCAATTCCAATATCATTATACAAGAAGCTAGAAAACACCACAGGGAATAACTCACAAAATAAATATTTTTTTGTAGATGAATTGAGTTTTTGTCTGTTTTTATCTTCACATTTTTTGCCATAGACACGTATGAGAAACCATATTTTATGCGAATTGAAACAAGACTTAAATTTCTTTTCGCCATTCTCCTCATGTTTTAACAGTTTTCTTGATGTTAAGAGAGAAAAAAAATGTTTTATTATATTCTTGCATTAGTATCTCTAAATTCCCTGACAAATGAATGAATGTTTTTATCATAAAATAGACTTGCCTTACATACACAAACACACACACGACTTGTGAAAAATGTGTTTCTTCTTCATTATTTTGCATTTCATATAGAAATTTCCGTTTTTTTTTTATTTGATTTTTCATAAATACAAAAACTTGTATAAAATCATTACAAAATACAAAATTCATGAAGCATAAAAGACTTTTCATTCTTTCCATATAAAAAAATACATATAAATTCAGTCAGTTAGTATGCCTATGATTTTTTACAAAGATATTTAATCCAGTTTTCATGTGAAATATTTAAAATGATATAAAAAAAAAGCAGATCGAAAGAAATGGAATGACTTTGCACATAAAATTGTACTCAGTAATTGACTGGTGCTAAATTAAAGGCAAGGATTGTTAAATGAATTGATTTTCTCATTCTTATTAATTTTTATCTTTCTTAATTTTCATATTTTTGGTATTTGCCAAAGTCTTTCTGTCATAGTCATATTCTTTTACATGAAAACTTTTAAGACATAAACCATTCATCTCGAAACGAAAGATATGAAACATTTGAATAAATGATAAATATACAGAAGTATAATTCTGTCTTTGATAATAATATGTTATTAAATTCAAATGAAATGACTCGATTTATTCAAGGAAGAAATGACTGAATGTAGATTTGAGAGATTGATAATAGACTTTACTTTTATTATTCACATTCTCGTTATTTAAATAAAATTTACAGTGTGTGTATTTTAAGCTTAGAATCAAATAAAATATTTTATGTTAACTTTTACGAATCAAAGTGTATATATTTTGAAACACAATTGAATTTTATATGCCGTCAGACATTTATTTTCATAAAGTTAACACTTTTTCGAATACAACAGCATCGCATAATAGGTGTGAATGATTTGATGGATTTTCTTTATAATCCAAATTGACATTTGAAGATTTCAACGTTTTATGATTGTAAATCGTAAGGAACTATTTTGCTTGTATTTGACTGTCAATCTTCAGTCAAAGGTTTCCTGTTTTCAAATTTAACATTAAATTACGTTTGTAAATTCAAGAAAATGTTAAAATATGATAACATTCAAGGTTTTTTTTTTGGACGTGACCGATAAAATACAAAATTTTTAAGGTAGAAGTATAAATTTCAGATTGCAAAAACTTGAAAATATAAGTTTTATGTAAAAACACTCGGGACATAAGAAAGAAATCGTGACTACATCTTAAAATTACTTCCAGTGTAATATGTTCTTATGTTTCCAGTATAAAAACAGTATCAGTCATAAAAATTTAAAATTTTAATATTCAAACTTTCATAGAATAAAAAATGAGAAATTCGTACCATTTGGCGGTTTATAAAAGTGCATTTCGATGGGACTCGATTCCAAAAACGGGAAATTTTAATAAACGACATGTCGCGACAGTGACTGAAAAAATTAACCATTTCGGAAATTTTCAAACAAAAACTACAAATTTGGAGGTTTTTGAAAAAATTCGTTATTTTTTTAAAACCGTTATTTTTTTTAAAAACAGTCATTTTTAAAAATTTAAAATAAATCTGCCATTTTAAAAAATCGGCCTTATTGTAAAATTTTGACAAAAAAACGACCGTTTTGATGAATTTTTGAAAAATAATCAGAGTGAAAAAATCGACCATTTCGGAAATTTTCGAACAAAAACTCAGAATTTTGATGTTTTTGAAAAAAATCGTAATTTTTTTAAAACGGTAATTTTTTTAAAAACGGTCATTTTTAAAAATTTAAAATTAAATCTGCCATTTTAAAAAACCGTTTTGATGAATTTTGAAAAATAATCAGAGTGAAAAAATCAATCATTTTGGAAATTCTCGAAAAAAAACCGAATTTGGAGGTTTTGAAAAAAATTCTTCACATTTTAAAAAAAACCCTTTTGAAAAATTTTGAAAAAATTCGCCATATTAAAAAATCAGTCATTTTGGGTCATTTCAAAAATAGGCTGTTTTAATTAAAATAATTTACAGGCTCTGGAGCCCAATTTGAAAGCTAATGATAACAAAAAAAATGCAGGTTTTTTGAAATTTTGACCATTTTTAGGCTCATTTTTAGAGTGACGGTGGACAAACCGTCTGTAATAGTGCATTTTTCTTCCGAAATGCACGGAAAAATTGTTCTAACTCACACTTAAACACCTTTTTCAAAACAATGTGAAAATCAAGAATAAAAATGTTGATAATTTTTTTTGAACTGCAATAGTTAGATCGTTTACACTCAAATTAAAAGTCATGTTTACATGCAACCAAGACGTTAAATGAGGCATTTCAAACGAGTTTAGTTGAACAGATGACAGTTTTTTTCCTACGTTTACATTTGAAAGAAAAAAAACAGAATAAAATCTGTGTGCTAAAAATATTTTTATTTTTTGTAAAACGAAAAGTTAAAATTTACCTCGCATTCAATTTAATCTTTATATAACGAATTAAGCATTTTTCAGCGAAAAACCGTTTTCCATGTCAATAAACATCTTGTGTTTTTTGCTCATTTATTTAAACATCAGAAAAAAATGTCAAATCTAATTATTTCCTCGGGAATATCAGAATCCAATTGTTTAAGGCATTTTTTTTTTGTATTTTTATCAAAAATTACTATATTTGATGACAAAAAATTCAGTGAGCACATTCACATTCCTTCTGTCTAATGACAAAAACATCATATCATGCACGTGAAATACTTTAATGTGCGAAAATATACACACACACACTCAACCAAATGCGCGAATTAATGAATGCCTTTTATCAATTAACGAGTATGCTACGGTGTTATTTTCATTATGATTTTTATTCAACGGCAACAAATTGATCACGAACGCGAAAGTAATTACGCGAGTTATTTCTATACACACATAAAAACTGCTGTATTGAGATGCTTTAAAATAATTTCATGAGCATGATATCATGTACCTTTGATGATAATGTTGACGATGATGCTCCATATAATGTTAATGAGATGTAGTTAAAATATTTTTGAAACTAGTCAAGTGAAAATAAGTGTTTTCAATCAAAATTAATTTAGTTTCAAATTCATATTTGATTTTGTATGAGTTTAAAAAGGAATTCACACCACATCAAAGTGATAAAAGTTTGTTAGAAGGCAATAGCTTTTATGTAATTATAAACTCTTGCAAATAATTTTAATCTTTTAAAGATTTTTAAAGAACTCACTCACAGAGCGCATTTCTGAAGAACGTTCTGGGAATTGAGTGTTCCATTGAGGATTTTCATTGAAATGATTTCCTTGTCACCGAGATCCGTTTCATTTTCAACAAAAAATTAGATATCATTTCTAAACAAAATGAACCAGCTGCATTGCAACGTACAAGTGATGACACACAAATTATTTATACAAAAAGGGTATACAGATTTTTTTTTCCGGACAAAGCACAAATCAATATTGACATTTTACATCCCAATTTATGTATCAAATATGTGCTATCTGTGTG
This sequence comes from Culicoides sonorensis, assembly GCA_900002565.1. Taxonomy (NCBI): domain Eukaryota; kingdom Metazoa; phylum Arthropoda; class Insecta; order Diptera; family Ceratopogonidae; genus Culicoides; species Culicoides sonorensis. The sequence continues at coordinate 79,050 of LN483844.1, forward strand.
TGTCTGTGTTAGAACCATATTGTATTGAGTATTTATCCCATTTTATGTACCTCTATTATCGCTATATGCTTATTTATTAGATATTCTTTTTTTTTTTGTTGTTGTTTGTTGTTCGATATTACACAGCCAGAATTTGCTCGGATCCGTTTTTTTTTGCCTATTTGATTGCAGGTTATAATAGTATAAGTAAACTAACATCCGGATACCATATTAAAAGGTTGTGTTTGTACTGGTAACAGAATAAAATAAACATTTTCATTGTAGCACATGAGATATTAAAGGAATTACGGTAAATTTGACCAATACAACAGATTAGTATTCCTTGTTTTGTCTTTGGTGTTAGTTATGGGAGGAAAAATGCTTTTTTTTCAAAGTATTTTCCATCAACCACAACGATGTTGGTCGCAAGACAGTAACTCGCTGGCGTTGACCATCGTTGTATAGTTCGGTAGTCCAATTTAATACATTTTCTTGTTTAAACGTCTTATCCAAGACATGCACCATTAAAATGGCTAGTTGTCTTTGCTATGATGCGTAGAATTTCTACGTCCTAGATTCTCAGCTCCACGAGATGTTAAAATTTTTCATTATGATTTCATGCTATCTTTATTCAAACTGGAGAAAAATCACGATTCGAGCACTATTTGAAATTCACTGAATCCAGAATCAAACAGGTGTGTTTATTTTTGGATAGAGTAAGTCCCCAAACCTATTGGGCTAAGTGTTATTAGAACTTGGTTGTAATAATATTCCAATATGTCTGCTGTGCACTGCCAAAGGATGGTCGATAGGTATCATAGGACGCTTATTGGCAGAATCTTGCCAGTACTTCTCAGTCACGTCCAGCGGCTCCAAGGGGCTCCGAGTATCAAGCGCGTGACATCCAGTACAAGTAGCTAATAGCTTAACCACTGGACTTTTACGCACGGTTTATGCAAAGTATAACGTTATAACAAATTCGTATGTGTATAGATAGCGGAAAAATTATAACACGCCCTGTACGTAAATTATAAGGAGTATACCATGCATAAAGTAATAATTAAAGACTCTCAAACTGTATAAAACAATCCATTTAAATTCATCTATATATAATGGAAACGCCTGGCCATTATTAAATGTTAAAATAAAATGGAATGAAAACAATTTTCTTTTATTTACAATCAACATTCTTTAAACATAATTGAATGTAAATAAATTCAACTAAATAAAGGTATTAAGTATGAAAAAACGTTGAAAGTTGATAGGTGGCATATCATTAATCTTTATTATACGTTTTTTTGTTCATCGTTTTTTTTCCTGGTATAGCGACCGTGAACAATAGACAAAATTATTGATTTAAGAAGCCAAATAAAAAAATAATACAAACTTTTGGAAAAATGAGTTTCTTACACTTTAAATTAATTTTTACCTCATCTGCAGTTTAATATCCATAATAATTGAAAGAACTCAAACAAAAGAGAAAGAAAAATAGCCGTTGTTTGTTTACCAAGCCAAACTCTACGGGAACCGAAGTGAATATTAATTCTTTTGTAAAAATAAATAAATAAAACGACGTTCTCGCTCTCATTATAATGATTATTATTATTATAAATTATGTGTCAGACTTGAAAATGATTATTAAGTAAAATGTAAGCGCCATGAACATTTTATTACACTGTACAATGGATAATAGAAAATGATGATTCAATTAATTAGTGTCGTATTTGTTTACTTCTATTTTAAAATTAAATAAAAGCTATTGTGCAGTTTTTACTGTTAAATTGTTTCATGGTTCGTTATGGCTATTTATTATTATTATTATTATTATTACTTAATAAAAGATGTATCATTATCACAATACAACACAATGTCACTGCTTATGATATCCATGGTTTTTGAAAGTTCTTCATATGACCTATTCTTAGTAAAAAGTCATATAAAAAAAAAAAAGTTAGAAATCATCTAATTTAGCTTTTTCACCCGAAAGGAAACTAAGAAAAACGAATTTTCTTCTTTGGTCATAACTCTCTAACTCCACTCTTTGACCCCACAGGAGCCATTGAATGTTCAAAAAATG